>VXBI01000535.1:7012-39827 GCA_013397375.1 Toxostoma redivivum
GCTAGCTGCGTCTCCGAAAGGTCCCTGTAATTAAATTAGCCCTGGAAGACACCGTGTACATGCTGTTGTGTGCATGCCTGGGGAGGGAGAGGAAGAGGCACCTTCACACCCACTCTGTTTACATCGCCGGTGCGCGCCTAGATCCGATCCGCATCTCCTCCTTCTTCTCCCCGTTTTTTCCCCTTCCCTCTCACTCCCCACACCCCCACCCCCCGCTCTCCCGGTACGTTATCGCTGTGCACGCTTCGGCTCCTGGGCGGTCATGTAAGTACCGGGAGGCGCTGGCGGGGAGAGCGAGCGCCCGGGCTGAGCGCGCCGGCACCGGGCGGGGCAGAGCGCGGAGCTCCCGCCGCCGGTCCTCCGGTCCTGCCTAGAATAGATCTGTTTAAGCTGCTTTCTGTTTTTTTCCTATTATATATCACCTTCTCCCAGGCACCACTTACAGTTAAAAACTACTAAATTCTTCTCCTCAGCGGTATTGATTTCTTTTCATTCTGCTCCGTTAGGAGAGGAGGTAATGCTTCCAGATTACCCCGCGTCTCCTCCAGAGGGTTGACAATTGCAATCGCAGTTTCGGGAAGATAAATGTTACTTTGGGAATTGTGCTTAATTACAAATAATCTAGAAGCTGCTCTGGGTCCGATGGTTTAACCACACGTGTTCAAATAATAGTACAAGCTTTTCAAGAAGGTGCCAAGATATAGTAAACGTTTGGAAAATCGGTGTGTAAGACAGGACGTTCCCATTAAATATGCTGCCTGAAGCTGGGTCACGCCCCGAAATATATGCTATTTATATATAAACATACAAATATATAAATATATATACACATGGGCGCCTGAGGATATGTGCGCGTATAGAGACGTGTGTGACAGACACCCGCATATGCAAATCCTAAAACACCCAAAATCGTAGCCTGCAGAGAACACAGAAGAGAAGGAAAGCTTTCTACGCATGCATGTATGTATGTATGTATGTATGTATGTATTTCTTTGTTCTCTCAACTGCACAGAAGTGTCAATTTAGAAAAAAAAAATATTAAACATTTTTGCTTGCTGCTGTTTGTGGAGTGGAGAATCCCTGGTCTTAGTGGAAAGATGTACCTTCGAAGCACTGTGCCAGGAAGGTTTTGCTCTCGTCCATTCACGCACTCAGTGTGCACCACAGCCGTCTCCTGAATGCAGAACTCTTGCGATTTGACTTGAGAGACCCTAATATTGATATATTTACTGTTCCTCTTACAATGTAGCTGCCACCTTTCCCTGTCGTTATTTGCCTATATGGCAGAGCAATTAGGTCACCCCCTCGCTCCCTCCCCCCTTCCCCCCCCAGCAGCCTTATTAACTTCGGAGGAGGGGGGCAGACGAGCAGCGGGAGGGAGGCAAGGTGGTGAACAGGTTATTCTCTTAACCCGACCTGGCTGCAGGAGCGAGATGAGCAACACTGAACAGATGTCCCCATTTAAGTCATTCTTTTCCCACATGCCTGCTGGATGCTGCCAGGGCGCAGGAAGCTTGCTGCAGACCTGGCCCATTCCCGGCCATTATGGCCAAGTTATTCTGGACCAGTGAGCACGAACAAAATGGGCTTCAGATCGCGTGCTTGAGAATAATTCGACTCCGAGCCCTGGAAGAGCCCCCTCCCCCCATTTTTTTAAGTGTTGGGGGGTGGACAGGGACGTGTCTCAGCTCTGATCGTAGCAGAACTTCTCAAAAGCCCCTTCCCCCTCCCTCTCTTCGGCAAATATGGTATAATTTACAGAGCAACTTAATAATCCGAGGGCCACCGCAAAAGCCCTTTACGTTGTAAACCGCTTCTAATTACCTGCCAGAGCAATTAGCTGACTATCACGAAGAAATTAGATCGCTCAATGTAGCATAAATAATGCGAATAATTTTGTAAGGAGAATGGAAAGCGAGACCTGGTGTTTCTTTATAAGGAAATAACACCTCGTACTGTACGAACCCTACATGAACACATATTAATGTCTAGGCATGCACGGAAATGAATCCGAACATGAACCCTCTGGCTTAGATTCAGCACTTTCTTCATTTACATATGCGGGGTGAAAGTCGGCTTCCAGGCGTTTAGATACAGAGCTCTTCCAGATCACAGTAATTAACACATAGCGACTTCAATAGGAAAACCTGTTTTCCAGATGATTTTTACAATGCAGCTTTATGTCTCATTTGGCAGTTTAAATAGCTGGAGTTGTTTTCTGGCTGCATCTCCACTATCATCTGTTGAGCATATTTTGCCTAGAATATTGACCAAAACTTCCGAACCCGTTTTTTTTTTTTTTTTCCAAACATAGATGACTAATATACTGGACATGCCTAGAGTTTTCAAGAGGGCTTTTTTTCCCCCCCTCATATGGTTAGTTCATCGCGAAAATTTTATTAATCGCCTTAGAAGGTTATGCTATTTAGCAACTATTATTTTCTTCTTTCTGCATTTCACCTTGAAGGATCGCAAGCCTTTACTCTATTCTCACGGCTTCAATTTTTGATCTCAAGAGGAAAACGCTATTTTTCCAAATTGAAATTTACATATATTAGACAGTTTGCAGCGATTTAGATGTACGTGCATAACAATAAGGTTATTAAATTTAAATATTGGCGAAATATTTGTTCACGCTGCTGGATCTACAGCTGCGGAATTGAGGAAGGAGCTTGTGCCCACCAACGGCAGGAGCGTCGTGTAATGAAAGTGCCTTTACAGATGAATTCAGCTAAAGTGGATTGAATTTGTTTCTGTTGTGTTTCCCCCTGTACCCCCGCCACCGTACTGAGAAAAGCGCTAGTCATAAAGCTAGACGTGAGGGTGCCTGACCGTAGAGAGCATCATCCCAGCCCAAACTACAGCTGCTCACTGCTTGGAGGCACGCCGGGATTTAGTGTAACTCGTTAAGAGTGCTCCGGGCTAAGGATAAACACAACTAATAGAGTTTATCTTTGAAAAATAGGAGCAGCAGCGTATACTGTGATTTTTAAAATGCGTCTTCGATGCGGGACAAAAGCCAAGTGAATGACCAAATCTTTCATAACTTTTCAGAGCGTCTCTTTCCTCACGCTCGGACACTAACGCAGCTCATATGAAGTGACTCGTCAGACACCCTTGTCTCCAAGTTGCCTCCGGAAAGTTGGAATTTTCGCTGCACACGGTTTCTAAGCTTCTCCAAGTCTGAAGGGGAGTGCTCAGCTGTTCCGTAGCCCCCACGTAGCACACTCGGCATTGTACAGCATGTTTAACGATTCTCGCTCGTCGGCTAATTAGAGAAGGCTTTGAAGCTCCATTACCGGCAACAAAATTATTGCGGTCAGTTTAGGCCAAATTCTGCGGTCCTTAATGGAGCAAAACTCCCATTGAAGTCAATGGGACAGAAGTCAATGGGCGTTGTGCTCTATTAAGGAACACAGAATGTGTCCCTTTGTGATTTAGAGATTAAAAATCGGTATCGGTAAAATGTGCGTTTAAGACGGTCACACTCCCGAGGCAGGATCTCATCCGTGCCCCTGGGAGGGCCCGAATCCTTTCCACGGACGGGCTGAGCCCGCGGCTCCCCAGGGACGATGCCGAGGGCAGGATCGGTGCCGGGGGTTATTAATCATCAGCCGGGGTCAGACAAAAGAGCTTTTCCGGCGGTTCTGAAAGGACCAAAACTTCGGTCTCCCGAGGGCTTCAGCCCCCCGGGGCCGGCGGGACTGTCAGTGCTGTGAGAGGAATTCGGTCCATCCCGCGGCCTCGGCGCTCCGCTGTCCCCTGGCGCAGAGAGGGCGTCCGGGGCGCGTCCCCTCCCTCCCCCTCCGCGGCGCTCTGTCCCTCCGCCCGCCGTGGCTGATGATGTCCGCAGTCACTGAGAGAAGAGGTTCGTTTCCCGAACGAGGCTTTGGATGCCGAGAGTCCTGTGTGAGGACACAGGAAACGTCCCCTTCAGAGCCCGCAAGCAGCGCATACAGAGTTTGGACACCAGCACAGCAGGGCTTGGGAAGTCCCGATCCTAACCCTGACCACCCACCCACTGCTATCGACGTGATCTGACAGCTAAACTCTGAGCTCGGGTTTAAGGTGCAGCTTTGGGCTAACCCTTGATCTCTGAAATGGAGTTTGGTTGTGCATTATTAAAAATTTCCTTATTATAAGGGCGAAATAGCACTGGACAAGCGGAAAAGCCAGTTTTACAAAACTGATGGAAATTCTGCAGGTCACTGAAATATGATTATAGTTCAATATCCTTGCTCTTTGAGACAGAAGAGGGATGGGACATAGAGATCTTCCTTTCTTCTTGTTATTGCCCTATTGGAAAGTAAAAGCCTTCAGGAAAACTTCACAGCGTTTTTCTCAGAACGCAGAGGGGCACACACAGCTGATCCTCTAGGAAGCTGTGCACAATTAAGACTCATTTTCTTTCTGCTGGAACAATTAATTGTACAAATGAAAGGTCAGGCATGTGCTTTTCCCATGTTTATCAACCACAATAATGAGCCCCTTCTATTTTTTCCTCCAGTGCATTATATTGCAATAAAGCGCTACGGCAATGCTGTCTCTCCGGGTAAACACCTTCAAAGGCGATGCGGCGGAGGCGAGCCGTACGTATATTTAAGAAGGACGCAATGGCCGAGGCGAACGCATATGCGAGATGTGAGAAGCGAGGGCTTCCCTAGCCCCGCTGTTCCCGCATACCGGCGACAGAAAGACACCCTTTTCCCTGGAGCGCTCCCGGGGTGTCGCCAGCCGGGGCTGGCTGAGCCCAGAGGGAGAGTCCTACCTCCCGGCGCTCCTCCCGGCTTGAGTTACTTTTGTAGAGGGAGAGACGGATCCTGTCCTACTTCTCTGAGGATCCAAATCACTTTGGCAAATTCTTCTCGCTTGCCTCCACATCATAAATCCACCCCTGAAGAGATAGGCTGGCAACACCTCCTTACCCAGGACAGGTTTCTCTTTCCATCATACGATTCTTCTCACATCTTCAAGAATACACCAAGTATCTGCCAACTCTAAAAACTTCAAGGGGCTCCATTTTTTCATGCCAGTTTAGTACTGTGTGGATTCATTGGTCACATATAGTAGCAACCTTTGGAACACAAGTATGATATTCTATATTTTCACCAGCAGGTTCACTTATTTTTCCTAATACTTGGGGAACAGGCAAGTCATCCACTGGGATTGTGCTTGGGGGAACACAACTAGTGTTAGCAGGGTGCTTTCCTCCCAACTGATACATTATCCTACATGCAACTATCCACAACATCTACCCCGTGTAACATTCTCCTTAACCTCGATCTGCCCATGCTCACAGTGGATAAGTTTTTCACCCCTGACACGTGTGAGGTGTTGGAGGAGAATAACCCTACTGAAACAGTCTAACATGCTGTGTTGTGTCTGTCCAGGTGACCCACTCTACTTTGATTTTTTTGTCATGTTGGCCTAAGATACCAGGAAGGTTTCTCAGAAGGGCCAGTCTCCATCAGGACCCAAAACACGTGTCTGTTCCTCTTTGGGTAGGAATCATTGCTCTGTTTCTTAACATTTGTAAGGGAGTGCGCTGTGTATACCTGAAACTCGTGGACAAGCAAGTTTGGTTTAAACCAGCAGGAGGCTCTGAATGCCTTAAGCTGGCATTTGGATTCAACATCAATACCATAACCAACGCAAGAGAAATATCCATTTGGAAGGGAAATCACTCCGCTGGACAAGATGCAGCCTGGCCTCTCGAAATGGCCGAAGTAGTGACAGAACTGCATTCCATGAAACCGAGTCCAATGAGTCTCATTCCATGAGACTGAGATTTTAGATGCAGTGGATGCAGAACAGTGATGTCTGCACAAGAAACCAACGTCATTGCTCCTGGGGTAATTGTCTAGCAACTGCTCTGTATCAGAGCTGTATGGTAAAAGGCCAGAATGATTTCAGGTAGAAAAACCCACTGGTCCTCTGAAAGAATGCTCTTTTTTTGTGCAAATGTAAAATTTATCTTCAAACACTGAGCAGTCCCGGACGAAGTTTACTGTAGTGGCCCGTTTCATAGTGGGGAGGAATGGATGGTAACGATGCAAGTACTACCTTTTGCCACAGTGGGGTAGAGGGTTGTCCCCAGGCTGGAAACAGCACTGATAAACACGGGCCACGCCGAGATGGCCGGGCCAAAGCATGGAGAAACACCTCTACCCCTGCCGGAGAGATTCCTGAGTTCAGGCGAGGAGCCTGGGCTTCCCTGACAGACCGCAGCCGTGACCTGCGCGACCCGCAGACCCCTCGCCCAAATCACAGTGACGCACACAGACCGCTGCGCCTGTATGTGCAGTCCTGACCTACCAGTGTGCCTAGAGCGAGCACAGCCGTGTCGGCCCCACCCTGCTGCCTCAGCCCCCCAGGAGGGCGGCCCGAGCCCGCGGGCACAGCCCCGGCGCGCTGCCCCGGGCTCTCGCACGCTGCCTCCCCCTCAATCAGCGCCGCCCCGCTGACAGGCTGGGAGGGCGCCGCNGCGCTCCTGGCAGAACTCGGGACCGCGCTCCGGGCAGGGCTCGGGACCGCGCTCGGAGCCGCCGCCAGCAAACCCGAATCTCGCTTTCCCAAAGGGACTCCAAAGCAGATCTTGCACAGGTGGATTGCAGTAAAGCACACGCCTCCTCGTGCTCGGGTCTGGCCGCGGAGGGCTCAGTAGGAGGATAGCTAATTAGAAGGAATTTGCGGTTTTAGTAACCGCTAGTAGTAACACCTTTCGGTGTGTAATCTGACCATAGTTTGTATGTGGACTCTATTTTTCAGACACTGCAATTCAAAATTGACTTTTAGGGCATAAACTATTTTTTTCCTTACATGCTCTTAGCTAATGAAAAATTGAATAGTACTGTAAGGAACGACCCTTTAAATATCAGTTTGTGTCATACTATATTAAAAGTAGATAAAAGAGATATCGAATACTAAATTGATTTTCTGAAACGGTTGAAGTCCATTCGTTGGTAATTAGAAATCTGTTTACACCAAAAAAATCTCTCATAGGCAGAAAGTTTGAAGTAATATTTTATTAGGATGCAGTTTTATATATGATAGCAGTAAGCATTAATTAGATCTTGCACAAATTTCAGGATGCCTTCAAGTACCGATTTAGGAACCTGGTATGTTCAGTAGTACAAACATATTTCATTCCATGGGGAAAAGTGACATTAAGTCTATGCTGCATTTTTGTGGAATTACTATTTCCACAGAATCATTCAACAGACATCATGTTAGTAGTTATTAATTTATTCATCTACTTTCGCTATGCTAGGAATACTGCCTTCAACTGTTAAAGAAGCAGCTGGCTTTTTTATACAAATAAACTGGGCTCTGAGACTGTCAATCTTCTTTGTTTGACAGAGAGGAGTTCCTGCCTGCACTGAAAGAATAGCTCAACATCTGTCATCCCATTCTCTGTGATGGCCCAAAATCAGGAAGACTACAGCTGTCCTCTTCCTTTCAGACACTTCTGGGAGAGAGAGGTAGGAGGACTGTGTATTTGGTCAGCGTGTTCATCATGCATTAAGCAAGTGTCTACAAGCCCTTGCATGTAATAGTATTGTTTTTCCACTGCTTGAACAAAATTTGCAGTGTAGAAGCTCCTTGGAATTTTGATCCTACTATGAGTTTTTGGTTTTTTGTTGGTTTTAGTTTAGTTTGTGTTTGTTAATAAAACACATTTTAATTGTAATTAAAGTTTTAGCAATAATTTATACCTAGACATGTGGCCCATGGGCTTGTAAATTGCAGATCTATACATGAGCATAAAGCAGAAAATATTCTTTCAGGTTAGGAATTACACAACAGTGCTGAGTGATGGAGGAAGATGAAAATGAGGGATGTAATTTAGCTTATTTCTTGCAAGCTTAAAAGTGGCATCTTTTGACATAACTCTGTATGAAGCAGAGGAGAGAGGGAAGGGGTGGAGGAGGAAGAGAAGAATGTGTTATCACGTTAAAGAAATGCTTAATCTCATTATCTCTGGTTTAATATCCAGCAAATTTGTTGAAAGCAAAAATAAACAAATGAACAAAAATATCAAACAAACAAACAAATAGAAAAAACCCAACCCTCAAACTCAGAATAGAAATTAAAGTAATTTTTAAATTAATTGTAATGTCCTCTTCCAATTGTAGACAAACTAGTAGTCAATAGTGGAATGTTCATTAAATTTCTTTTTATCACAATTAAGAGCTACTGTGATGAACCTCAGAGTCCCATCCAGCAGCAATTGAGTGAGGCATACACCTCTGTGACCTATGATTCCATCTTCACAGCCCTAAGATCTGGGGAAAGCATGAAGTGCAAAATGCACAGAGGGATTTGGGCACTGTGAAATTCAGCTCTACTGTCCAGGGGAATCCAGCCTCTGAAGTTAGCCTGTCATGTGCCTGGTGACACTTAGGCTGTGGTTACATGGAGCTTTTGATTTGTCTTACATCCATGCTACCACTGAGAGAAGGGATCAGCAGCTCAGTCACTGTTACCTGCTACTTAGATTCTTAGAACTCTAACCACTGATTATCTGCTCATCTTAAAAGAATGCAGAAACGAAGCAGTTTCTTAGTAAGTCTGGTATTGATTAATGTAATGTTTTCTAAATAAAGAGAAATTAAATATATTTTGCACAGAAATACCAGTATAATCTCAGGGTATTTACCCATATCAAGTCCTAGAATAGGACCTTATTAGACTGTATCAGATTATACTTAAGGAAGATTTTAATGTGTCATCACCAATTGCAAATATGGTACCAAGTTTGCATAAAAAGACAAAAAAAAAAGTTTTTTATTATTATTTACAGATAGAAGAACCATCTTGGTTCCATAGCTGGACCAATCAAAAAAAAATCCACAGAAACAGGAAAATCTCCTGCACTATGGAAGAGAATCATGAACAATGAGATCCTACTTTCCCTCCAGTCTCTCTGGTTCAGGAACTAAAATTACACACACCTTCCATTTCCTCTGTTTCTTTTCATGTACATACCAAACTTGTCTCTGCCCTATGTGGAATGACATACTCATCTTTATCTAGGCCCCCAGATTTTTGGAGACAAAATTGATTTGGTGCCTTCTCAGGTCTCTGTTTCTGTAGTGTTGGAATCTTAGAGCAGGAGTAAAGATTTTAGTCCAAGGGATAATAGCTTAAAGGTAGGAAAGGGACTTGCTAGACTGCCCAGAGGTGAATATCTTCCTGCATGTGTCTGCTGGGGGAAACAGCACGTAACTGAATTCATTGTTGGCCTTCTCTCATTGCTCTGAAAAGACAGTCCTGTCAGCTGTCTTATTTAGAAAGTAAACTAAGTCAACCCTGGCCTGGAAATTTCATTTTCCAATAGAAATGTTACAGTAATTTTTCTCCAAATTACTGTGTATAGGAGTTTTCCTGTGCTTTGTAACAGAAGGCAAACAAGCCATCGACAATTTTGCATGGCCTTCTCACGAGACGATAGAGATTAAATATTTTGCATTTTCCTTCTGGTTTATGAGTTTGGGGTGTACACTCATTTTATGCCTCTTATTTTTTTGTGAAACAGTGCAGAATAGAATTTGGTTTTGTTGTGTGCATTTTTAATGAGAACTGTGAATTTTGCTACAGCATTTTCTTCTGAGGTCTACAGCTTGGATAAAAACACCAAATACAGTGACACAATAAAGTTGCAAGAGTTATAAACATTGTAACTAGACTTGAGACTGTTTTGACCGAGTCCAGCCTCTAAATCTTTTGGAGGAAGCAGATCCTGAAAGTTAATAAGCTTAGAAAGATTTTAATGAGTACATAGACACCGAAGCAACTCAGAGCGTTTGCTTTTGTCTTATGAAAAGGAATCACACTTTAACTCCTTATTACTTATGACATGTAGTTTGTGCTTTGGATTGGCAGTCTTCAAACTATGTTATCATAGTTTGTTAAATTATGTGAAATAGGTAGAGAAAAATTCACAGCCTTTAGTGACCTGTCCAATACTGTCACTTTTTCAGCTTCCAGAAAATCACTCTTGAAGTAAGGGGCTACACTGCCATTTATTACATCAGAATCTGATAAAGTAACATTCACATTCTCATAATGATAGAATAAAAAATAATGTAGCAAAGAAATTGCTTGCTACAGTGGTTACCCTGATCTGCACACAAGTCAACAACATTCAAATATCTGACACTTGGATGGTGTGCATCCATTTTTGGCTTGATTGCAGAGTGGCTTCTGAGACCCTTTAGCATCCATACTATCCCACCGCCATGAGCTGTTCTCTTGCTGTCTCTGTGATCCCAGTGAGAGTCTAACACACTGAGGACTGTAACACTCACCCACTGGAATTGCTCCAGCCCTAATCCAGTCCATTTTATTCTGTGCTAAAATGCAGACAGGAGTTGATTTTAGGAACTGATTCACTCTCTTCTCCCCTGTCTTCGCTTTATCAAGCAATTTTGCTGCTGTGGTGAGGTCCCTCTCTCTCAGACGAAGAAGATGCTATTACCTCCAAGTTTAAGACTGTATTTGTGTTTTTTTTGTTTTTGGGTTTTTTTTTTTTTTGACCATATAATTTATCTAATAATTAAATTATGGTCTGAATCATGTGAAAATAGATCTCTTATAAAAAGAAGAGCCTTTGATTCCAAAGATTATTTGGGGGTCTAGATCTTTTAAGGAAAAGAAAAGCAGAAGTGGAGTGCCAACTGTATTGTTAATCCTGAACTCTACAAAGAGAGTTTCTACACGAAGTAGTGAACAGGCAGGGACCACCTTTAGGGACATGTGTCATGGGTGGTTGCACAGGTCACCACGACGCAGGGTCGCTATTCACATAAAGTGAGAATGTTGCAGTGTCATGCCTGTGCTGCTGATTCAGCTCCTTATCAGCTCCTGGCTTGGAGCTTTGATAGCTGATGTGACAAACCATAAATAATGGAAGGTCAAACTGAGCAATGTTGTTCACTCTGACCTTCTAATACTTCTGGCTTATTAGATCAGTCATTAGTGTTTCAACAGACTGCTGAGAAACAGAGTACAGTGGCTGTAGCTGCCAAATCCTTCCCTATTCAGAGACAGCCTCTCTGTGTAGGTATTAAATGCATCCCAGGGAAAAAGTCATATGTTCCTTGAAAGGAAATCAATTTACAAAATAGGGTGAAAATAACAGAATAGCCAAATAAAGAATATGGCCATGTATAAAGAGAATATATCAGCAAAAAAACCTATTACCAGCCCTAGAAACCCCTCCAAACAATAACCAAAAAAAGAGCTCAGTAGTTATCAGAACAAATCCCTTTTTTTTTTTTAAACCAAAGGGTTATGAGTAATAGTGTAAGAAAAGAAGGCAATGAAGACAGTCGGAATCTGACAAGGAATAAATATACTGTCATTGTCCAACCCCTGCCTCCTCCAAAGTTCTGAAGTTGAGGAAGCTCAATAGTTTCCATTTTAAGACTCTATTTATCCTTCTTATAATGTTGTGAATTTTTCCGTTAAAACTGTGAAATTTTCCACACCAGTGGCCTGCCAAATCTCAAAACTTTAAAATAGGGAAAAATCATTCAAAATTTGAAATTTAATAATTTCCAAAATTAATTCTAGAAGTAAGCATATTTTAGCTAATTTTAAGAATTATTTTACAATTATTTTCTTGAATACATCTAAATAGGCTTAAAAAAGGAAGCTGTAGGACCATAAGTGCTATACTAGAAGGAGAAAGACACACTATTAGGACAAACTCTTGTCAAGATTTGCCTCAAGATTTTATGGCTGCAAAGCAAACAGCTGTCAAATCTACAGGCAGGATGCCATGTACAGTCCTGCCATGGGTTTATATGGAGCTCCATGACCACCACTGCTGTTGCCCCTATGTTATCTTGCCTTATAGGAGGTGATGTTGTGAATCACAAGCTGACAGCCATGCCAAAGAGCCACTCTGAGCAGCAGTGCTGCCCTACACAGCAAAAAAAAAAAAAAGGTTTAAAAAACCCTGTATATTAAAATTAGTATTAAAAAAAATCTGAAGATTATTCAACTGAGAGATTAGAAATGGACAGAATTAAGCTTTCCTTTCCAGCCTTAATGTCCTCTTTCATTCTATGTATCAATTTTAAAATGAACTGTCTTTTTGGTTTTACTTTTTTTTCTACAGCATTCACACTTTGTCAGGCAGAGGGGCTTCCTGGGGTACTGTAACATAAAAGGCTGTCATCTGCTCGAGTATCATGAAAATTTGAGAAGCTGCCATAAATGAACCCAGAGCAGGGAGACAACAAGCTCTCTTGTGAAAACAGCTCTACATTATGATGGATAAAAGGATTCTCCTGGAACCATAGCTCCAGAAGTGAACCCTCATCTATCCTGATTTTTTCCCCTTTGTAGACTCAGATTCCTCATGTGATTCAAGTGGAAGTTTTATATGTGGAATGCACTTGTGTATTCCTTATTTCCTGAGCATACAACTTCATACACTCAGGACTGATTCATGGAAGTGCTGAGTACTCACAGATGCTGCTGAAATCAATGGGACTTATGCTTTAGACATATAAAATACCATAAAAATGCTAAACATCTTGGAAAATCTAACTCTAAGCACATCATATTGAGGACCCCAAATTAGTAGACATTTTCATCAGTCTTGGCCATAGCGACTCAGCACTTCAGTTCCCCATCTATAAAGTGAGTCTAATAGTACAGTCTCACTTCTCAGGTTTAAAGGTAAATTAATTAGTATTTGGGAAGCACTCAGAAACCCAAGTAGAGAATGCTACAGAAACACCCATAAAGATATTAATAATTCAGTATTCTGCACAGGGTTTGAATGATGTGCAGTAGGGAAGGCATGGAGCTACATATTGAGTGATAAGAATAAAAAGAATATTGAACAGCTGCTCACTCCGAGAGCATCGTCCATCCTATGAACTGAATGATGTATGTGTCTCTGCAGTTAAAGACTTATTATCATGCATATGTGCAACGAGCTCAAATTAAAGTTGCAAAAGCAAGCTTAATTCTGATTTTTCTGAAGTTGAGGGGGCTTAAATTTGCAACATGAACATACTTTCAATGTAAATATTTTGTGTGACCATCTCTGTATTTTCATGTTTTCCTTCTGAAGACATGAAAAGTTTCCTGTGTCAGAGAACCCAGTGATCACTTACATAAAGCATCCTTGTGGCCTGGGTCACTCTGGGAACAAATGTATTGATTTTCTGGGGACCAACACCAGGGCCAAGTTTGGCTTGAACCATCTTCTTTGTCTAATTGTGTAGTTTTGTAGTGGCTACTGGGTAGAAGTGAGGCATAAAATGTGTTCAGGGACAGAGTAGCAGGCTTGCCTTTTGGCTTTACTTTGTCCCAGGTTTTTTTGGTGGTTAATGTAGCATTGGAAGACTTGCATAAACTTCCATCCCAGAGATTAAGTTATTGCCAAAGCAAAAATTCCCATATTTGCATATAAATATCCCTATTCAGCATGACTGAATAGCTTTCTCATTTGTAATGAAGTAGCAACAGCCACGACAATCAAATTCTAAGACAGAGATGTTAGATTAAACTGACTGTACGTATCTTTGGATGTAAACCCAATCTTTCAGAAATTCTACCTGATCCAAATGAATAATCCTTACTAAACATGTTCTGAATTATGACCAGATTTCTAGATAAGATTACTTGATCTCAGCTGAAGACCTATGTAATACAGAAAAAGGACTGCTGGATCCTCCTGTCTCATTCAAGGATGTAGGTCTATTTTTAGTATGTCATCTAAGTTTAGTTTAAAGGTTTGGATTTTCTTAGTGACCTGGAGCAGTCAGTGCACATTGTGACCTTCTGTTATCTGTGACCAAACCACAATCCAGCCATTTTGAATCTGTCATCTACTTTATACTTTGAGTTCTGGAAAGAACAAGAGTGGTATTTTAAATTTTCTTTCACTGGTCATGTCATGACAACTAAAAATATCTGCTTCTCCTCTTTCTTTATTCTCTCTTTACCCCAGAATTTGTAACAAATATGTTGGGTTCCCAACTTGATGCAGTCCTGTTCCACATTATATTTTCTTGTTATGCTAACTCAAAGATTATTTCAGAGAAAACTATCATCCCTTGTCAGGAGAGGATTTAAAAGATTAAATCATATTGTTTTAAGCAAGCTCTTAATTTTGCTTGCACTTTTACATGCTTTTCTGGACATAGATGCATTTCTGAAGAGAAAGCAGTATTGTTTATTTACACAACTCCCTTTTCTCCCTTTTACTTTTTTTTTTTTTCCCAGAAACATAACTTATTATATACTCCAAGATTAAAAGCATTCTAAACCATATAAACTGCAAGAAATAGCTATCTTGTTGATTTTCAGAAAGTCTACAATGCTCCATCTAATGTATTCAATGAATTATTTATTTCTTAAAGAGATACAATAAATCTTTACCTACTGTATTTGATGATTTTCATAGCAGGAATAATAAGTAATATGATTTGAGTGTGATTGGAACCAGGTACCAGGAGGGGGGAAGGGAGGTCAATTTAGACTATTTACCAAGCACATTGAAAGACAGTGCATCTTTAAAGACAGTGGGCATTGCTACTCAAAATTTCCAGGGAAAGAAGATGTATTTCCATTGAAAATAAAGAGCAGTAATTACTCAAATACTTATATTTTAAAGGAGCAGCTTAGGTGCAAAAGCACAATGGTGATGTTCAGTGCCATTGTTCTCTGTCACATTGGAGTGAATCTGAGTAATTCCATTGATTTCAGTGGACTTTCATTGGGCTAACTGAGAATAGAATCTGACTCCATGTTAGCTGGGGGTTGGGGAAAGTGACAAGAATATAAATAACTCCAGATAAGTATTTGAATTACAAATACTCTGCAACATGGTTTCTATCTGTTAAGACTGGTCATATACCAAATCATGAAAGTTCTGGATACATCCTCTCCCATTTAGTTCTTGCAGTTTAAAAAAAGATAAAAAAATTAAAGCACTGCTCAGTGGGCAGCTATTTTTGATGCTGCTATTATATACTGTTGATGTCATGCTCTGAAGCATCCATCAGAGGATGTCTAGAGTACCTCAGAAATCTGCTGGCCCATTCAGACCTTGAATCAACAAAAAGTTACAGCTTTGTCTAATTTTTTCTTGACCGGTAATGAGAGGAGTTGGTGAAACCCCTGTCCCACTGCTGTGTGTCTGCACAGTGGCATACAGCTGAACAAACAGAAGTGTGAACACCAAGCCTTTAAAATGTAATGTTTTCTAAGATATTCAAAGGAATCATGCAGAATATTTATGTGCATTATATAGGAATTTCAGGGTTTAACAATTCCTTGCCTTGCCATGCTTTGCCTTACCTTGCCTTCCCTTCCAGTGTCTCTCCCCCCACAGACACTGCATTTTTCTCTAACTTTTATTGATGAGATGCAGATCCTAGTTCAAGCAGAGTGTAAGATTTTAATATAATGTCTTATTCCTCCTGCCTTTTTCTGCAGGTATATTTTACATGGAATATATGCAGTGGGACCTTGCTCTAGATCTAGCTAGAATTAGCAGCAAAGCACAAACTGGTACCAGCTCTCTCTATATTTACCTGTATCCGTAATCCATTCACCTCTGAGGCTTCTTCACAGATATATTCAGACTTACACTCAGACTTTAAATCTCCTTGAAGTCTGATTCTTTCAGATCATTGGTACTATATAAATGTATATTATTAAGATTTTAGTCATTAAAATGTCTGACCTTCAGAATATGCTGTTAAACAGCAAACAGACTGACTTAGGTAATTTTGCCTTATATACTTGTCTATTTAAATCTCTCTTCTGTGAAAAGCTATTCCAAACATCTGTTTGCAAAAATATCTTAGTAATTTGCATCTCTTGACTGGATTGCAGATTCTGTTTTCAATTTTAGGAATATTTTACTTTAATATTTGTGTTAGTCAATGACTTTTGGCTGGTAATAAGAGTGCTGGCACACTAAATAGATGGATTCTTGTTTCACCTTTTTTCTTTAAAACATGTTGAGCTTTCTCCTCTCTTATGCATTAGAGATTTGAGTAACTATCTAGTTAATACTTGTTCTGCTGATAATCTGGAAAGCTTTACTTTAACAGCATGAATGAACTCAGCATAAACGTAATTCTAAACTTTGGCTGACATAGCTCAATAAATCAAAGCCTTCATATCCCAGTCACACACTCAGTTTCATTAAGTACATAAGAGTGAAGTTAGCAATAGGATTAATGTGGCAAAAAAATTGCATTTCAACCTGTTGGAAATTCCCCACAGATAGACCTAAATAGGTACTGATACCATGAAACCGTCTTATTTCAGGTATGTGGATTCAGGTGGCAAGACATGCCCGCTGTATTTCTTTTACCAGTTGTGGTGGGAAGGGGGAATTTCCCACTATGGGACCTCCTGTAAATGTTTGAGGTTATTTTATGGTTAGAAACATCTGGATGCAAATGTCTTCCACCAGCTCCCTCAGTGTTCCCACCAGTCGCCTCAGAGTAAAGAATTGGTGTCTGTGGAGACCCCATAGGAAGGGCAATAGGTCAGTGGAAACTACCACTTTCCTACCCACGTAGGCAGAGGGTTATAGACCACAGTAGGCAGCCTTTTACAAGATGCATTTGAAAGAAAATGGGGCAAGATAATCCAGGGATTTTGAATTTATAATCTTAGCCAAATAATGTAAGACTCTGGCAAAGCCAAAGATCACAAAATCTGTCCCAAAAAAGCCCTTATCTCTGCAAAAAGAAACATGTTCATATTAGCCTTACAGATGCCAGCATTTATTGTAGTTCCTTAGATTTATCATGGGATATAGAATATATTTGCTGTTTGAAAAAGAAAATGGAAAAGCTCCCTTTTATTTAAAGGTCCCTTTTTCAGAAGATGTACAGCTTAACTTACAGCTTAACTGTAAGGTTCTTGTCTTTATTAAACTGGAGTACACAAAGCATCATGATGAAATGAACCTTCCAAGTTTTCTTGCTCATTGCTCATTCTTTTGGCCTGATTCTCCGTCTTGATTTGTCAGATGGTGTAGGTTAGGGAACAGGGGTCTTACATTTTCAATAAATGTAAAATCTAACAGCATTAGTTACGCTGTAGTTTTGTAGCCAACAGTATTTTCTAATGGCACCAAGGAAATGTTTCCCAACTTAACATCAGGTGATTGAGCTTGAAAGTATCTGTTAAATCAGCCTGCAAGCTTCATGCTGTTCTTTTTAAATTAAAACTTTCACATATTTATTCCTGGCTTTACTGTACTGTGATGGGATGCTAAATTGCCAGTAAAAAGATTTCTTTAGTAATAATTAAAAGCAACTCTTTCTAAGTCAGCTTCATATGCATTTTTCTCTTAGTTTAAATTATGTTTTTGATTTTAGAGAGGTACCTATATTTGGCTATCACTAATAAGTTATAATTGCCTGTCAGTGTTGCTACAGGAATGTTGCATCCCATTAAAATATTAACTTTTTAAAGGGATGATGGAAAATTGGAGCAGGTTCAGAAGAAAGCTGCAGGAATGGTTGGAGACTTGGAAAGTGCTCTTTACACTGGCAGGCCAAAAAAACTTTATCTATTTTTTATATTATTTTAAAAATAAAGGTAAAGAAACAACTTGACTGTGGTCTATAACCCTCTGCATAGCAAGATAGTAGCTGAGGTAAGAAGATTCTTTTAAAAAACAAAACAAAAGGCCGCATATAATGTGATTTAATGGCAAAAATCAAAGTCAGCAGTTTTCAAACAGGAAATTTCTGAGGAGGGAGAACAATTAAGCAGTGGAAAATCCTGACAAAGGATGCAGTCAATTTTATACACATTAAATCAAACCTGCAGGTTTTTCTGAAGGTACACTACAGCTTTATCACTAGCTGTGGCTTGAGGCAGAAATTGTTGGGAGAGCTCCTGTAATGCGTGTTACGCAAGAAGACAGAGCTCACAATTATAACTGTCTTGGCTGGGAATGTGTGAGTCATGTTCTAGAGCAGTACGAGGCATTCTTTAATCAGAGTCTCTCAATTTATATTTTGTGCTGTCCAGGTCATTACAATCATTTAAATAGAGTATCAAGTCTCCAGGTAGTCACAGACCGCCCTTGTTTTTTCAGCATAAAGAGTACAGAATCACATTTTTCTTGGTGAGAGGGGTAAACTTTAAACTTAGGTCATGGAGGAGCTGTGGGAAAAAGAAAAAGCCTAGGAAATAAGAAAAAGCCTAGGAAATAAAAATTGCTTTGTTCACATTTACACTGCCACTGCCCTTCTGTTTCTTTGGTGTGTTAAGTTCACTTGTTAGTGTGTAGCTCAGTGCACTTTGAGCACATCATGGGTTTGTGACTGCCCAGGATTTTCCAGGCCCTCTTTAACTACAGTCCATTTTGTGATGAAGATACTGAAGAAGTGCTTAATTAAATGACATCAATTGTCACTGTTACCTCATAGTTGTAGCATTGTAAAAACCAATTATTTCCTACCCTAGGCTGGGAGTTAGCTGTATGTATGGCTGGTGATTTAATATGGTTCAAAAGCAGTGTAAGCTGGGATTCAGTCTGTTCATATTCTGCTTGAATTAGGACAAGTGATTGACAACTTGTTCACATTCTAGGCACCAACCCTGTAAACTTTTCCCAGTGCTACCTTACTCTGTAGTTTTGCTCTGCCTTTAACTGGAAGCAGGATGTTTTTTCTATTTTTTACTTTTCCTCCTTAGTGAAGAATTTTTACATTTCTACCTGCAAATGAAGCATTTTGCACAAATGAGAATTCTTCAAGACAGCATTTTAGCCTGACAGTAATGATCCTTTTCTGAAGGTTTGGAAATGTTACCTTTACCTACCTTCACAGATGCAGTTTTTTAATATAAGCGGCGAAATCATGCGCTTGTGTTGACCCTGCTCACCCTATTCCTGTTTTTCGTTTCCATCTCTGATCTTAGCTTGTGAATCCTCATAGAATCATTCTCCTTGTCTGGTTTGCTTCCTACCCATTACCTATTTTCTGTATTTTTTGTGCATTGCTGCTAAATGTCCCACATCAGGCAACACCAGGGCATTTTAGCTGGCTCTATTGCAAACAGTTTGCTACCAGTACTCTTAGCAGTGCTTTTCACTGGTACCAAAGCAATCTGGGAAAGTGTAGAATGTTTTGTTTTTTTTCCCTTATTAGGATTTTTCAGGTTTTGTAGTAAAAACAACACACAGAAAAAAATTGCAGAAGTAATTTATGATGTCTAAACTGAGGCATTTGTAGTTTGGTTGTTCCTATCATTTAGTCCATAACTATAATAAAGATTTTTGAGAATTAAAAAAAACAAATTTCTCAGTCATTTGTGATCTGATTTTGTTCTCTCATTGTCATCAGTGCAAATGA
The DNA here is from genome assembly GCA_013397375.1 of Toxostoma redivivum. Lineage (NCBI taxonomy): Eukaryota > Metazoa > Chordata > Aves > Passeriformes > Mimidae > Toxostoma > Toxostoma redivivum. The sequence goes on from VXBI01000535.1 coordinate 26,374, forward strand.
AAAGATCTTTTAAATGAAGGTAGTGAAGAGTTGTTTGTAGAGCTTTGTTAGAACAGATTGCCTAGGAAAGGCACTGAATCTGCATTTGTCTTATTTTTTGTCCCCTTTGACTGCTTGGACTAGTAACCTTCAGACTGAGTGGATCTAGTCCACTCAGTAGCTCTAGTAATTCTTTCTTCTATGGTGCCTCTGAGGCAAAGAGGCTGGACTCAGGAAGTAACAAGCATTGCTTTTAGAGAAAAAAAGCACCCAAAGGTGTCTGTAGAAACCACTGAAGTTGAGGAACAAAGCATTTCCCCACCTTTGTTAATCCTTTAGCCTCTACATAATGCCTTTGCTAAAGAAGCATATAATGCCCCATATCTGATGCATAATGAGCTAACTTAAGGAGACATTGTTAAGCCCTTCTTTGGATTATTGTCTTTTGTTGTCTTGTTTCCCAAACATAAGGTTATTTGAAGCTCTCAATATGTAAACTAATATGTTGTTAATTATTTTATTTTTTAAAAACCTTTGTCTTGGTGTGCTTCTAAGGATCATGCAAGCCTTTACATATTTCCATACTTTCAGCATATTTTATGCAAATGGTTGTTAAAAATGAAAATTCTAATTTCAAATGAAGAAAATTCATGGCATGCATCTTGTGTTGCAGTTTAATCACTGTATACCCAGGAAAGTATTGACAGTTGTCCCGTGGAAGCTATTAAAGTTCCTGTCCAAGGTTAAATGAAATTGCAGTTTATCAGAGCAGCATTGAGAAAATAAGGGAATCTGTTCATGGCTCTTGATTAATGCCAAGCATGATCAACACAAGGGGGTTCATTAAGCTATACATCATGTGGGTAATTTAACATGTCATTGTGCCTGCTGTCTGCTTTAACTCTCTGCATAACCCAGTGTTCTGAACTTGTACCTGAACTGTTGTCTCCCAGATTTTGTCATGCTTGGGTTGGCTTGGCATTTGCATTTATGCCAATCCCTTTTTTATGACCATTCTGTTTTTTGTATAATATTTACAATTTATACTGGGAATGCTTCCTTCATTGTCTAGATTTTCCTTGACTTTTTAGATATTTCTATGTTTTGGGAAGTTGGTTTTAAACAAGGCAGTCAGAATTAAAGGAATTAGGTCCTAATCCTCAGAGAGAACAGTCTCTTCAATTCCCAGTAAAGAACTGCATCTCAATGCAAGATCAAGCCTGACAGTTTTCCACACAACTGATAACTCTGAAGGATGGAGTGGACAAGGCTTTTCCAAACTGCTAAAGAAATCTTCTGATTTCAGGCAATCACCCTCCTTGGGATTTCAACCAGACACATTTTTTGGGAAGGCAGCATAGCACTGTGCAAGGAATCCGGGCAGGTTTTAGACCATTGAGATGAATTTTCTAGTACAAATGCCAAGCAGATCAGACTTGACCAGCCTGATTCCTTGATATAATGGAATTACTGGTTGTGTGAATGAGGCAGGACTGGTGGATATAAAATTAGACTTTAGGAAGGTTTTCATGCCATCTCTTCCGTATAAGAATGCTAAATGCATTTGGTTTTGTTTTGGCTGTTGGACCCACAGGCATTTATCAATAACTTCATGTTTATTAACAACTGACAATAAAAAGACCACCATGATGTTGGAATGGGACTTACTCAGTTCAATATATCCATCATCAACAGTAATATAACAGAAGGTGCTCTCAGCAAATTAGGAGGATTAGTTAACATGCTCAGCAAGAGACTCAGTCCAGAGGGGCCTTGACAAACTTAGGGATGGAGCCAACATAAAATCTGTGAAGTTCAGCAAGACGTGCATGAGTAACCTCATGCATCAGTGCAGGTGAGGAGAGCCAGTGGCTGAAGAGGACCCTGAACAGGGGTTGAGTGTGAGCCCTCACCAGGCTGAGTGTGAGACAGCACTACTGTGCTCACTGCAAATGAAACAAATCTGATACTGAGATATACTGCAAGGACTGAGGCCAGTAGACTAAGGGAAGATATTATCCCATTGTTGTTACTTGTATTGCATTGCTTGTTACTGATGAAGTTGTATTGGGAATATTTGTACCCTTGGGTTCTCCAGTTCTGAAAGTGGAGTGGGGCCAGCAGAGGATTATGAAGGTCAGGTACTTTTGCCTTTCAAGGAGAGGCTGAGGAAGCTGGTCTTTAATCCGGAAAAATGGTGGCAAAGGAACAATATGATATCATCCTTACACTGCTTGCAGATTTGTAAAAATGATGGAATCAAGCTCAATTTCGACAGCTGACCAAAAAAAAAAAAAAAAAAAAAAAAAAAAAGAAGGATGCAATGGCCTACTAGTACCCCACTATGCTGTAACAAAAATTTAAAATTTCAAGAATGTCCAGCTGTGCATCTGAATGCATATTGTGCTCAAGACCATATTGAGACAGAAATGGTGAAGAATGCATTGCTCGTCTCACCACATTTCCTTCTTATATTCATCCTTAGGCCCATCTTCCCCAGTCTCTGTGGGACAGAAATCTGAATTAAAAGAGGGAAAGGCAGCCACAGCATCTGGGCAATAATTTTGGCCAGGATTGTGGGTCACATGGCGTTATTCCTCAGAAAGCCTCCAACAGTGCTAGAACTGCTGAGGTACAGTGATGGTGTAATATGCAGTACCTGACCAAAAAACCCTGTAACTTACCTCCTCACTGATACCAGTAGTACTGTGGTTTAAAAGACAGTATGGACCAGCTATTAGCATTTTGAAATTCACCTTGATCCCAATGAATTTAGAAAATATCTACAACACATTTATATTAGCTGATGATTTTCAGTGCATATTTATTTGCTGTGCCATTGCTTGCCTTAGCTATGGGAATCTTCCCAAGGCAAAGGATATTGCACTTATTTTTCCAAGTGTAGCAGAGCTATCAAACAAGGGAATCAAAAGATCAAGTGATTTACAGGAGATGCATCTACAAATTCAAATAGCACAATTTAGGTTAGGTACTATGTTTTATTTGAGCAACTGAAGTGATTTTCCATTCTCTTCATATTTACTTGTTTTCATGTGGTTCTGGGATTAGCTGAGATTCTTGTATCTAGGAAGGACTGACTGTGCTAGAACATTCAAAGCATTGTCATTTTAATGAGGAGTTTATCTTAGCAATGATCTTCTTTTGCAGAAATTATATTTGCTGCCTACATCTGAAAATAATTAGCTAATTTATTTTAGTATAGGGATTGAGAACTGAATATAAGTAAAATAGATATTACAGTCTAAAGTCAGATTACAAAGGTACACTGGTTGTAGTAAGTAACACAGAATAGTTAATATAATTGTATATGTAGTTAATGTATTACTGTTTCTAGCAAGTTTGCCTTTAGTTATAACTATTGTGCCTCTTGCTGCAGTGTGAATCCCTTTTACTCTGAAACCCAAAATAGTTTTCAAGTATTAATAGTTCCATAGTGGAATAGTTTTAAAAAGATAGTGTATTGTTTTCTGCTACCATTAATTACCAAAGGTTTATTTACAAGATGATAATTAATTATACTTCTGGGATGCTCAAGAGTCTAACATAAATCAAAGCAGACTTGATAAGAAGCGATGAAAGTCTCACATAATTAAACAGGGCACTAGAGACCAATTGTTTATAGAATTATTTGCTTGGGCTAATTGACACTAATTATTTAATCTGATTTTCTTCTTCCCAGTAATGTTTCTACCAATTCTCTGTTCTCGGCTGATGGCACAAGCATATTTCACTTTATCAAGGTGTTCTCACTGTATCAATACAAAGGTTTTTCAGCCGTTACCTTCACTAGAACTATTTTTGCAGCAATGCAAGAGGGAAGCATGGAAACTGATGATCATTAAGTTTTGGTAATAATTTCCTAACTACACAAGGTATTGAAGTGTTGCAAATGTTAAGCAAGGCAATGACTTAGTTGATGATCAAAGTTAATTCTGCAGTAGAAACAGCCTTAGGAGCACAAACACGAAGCATGTTTGCAAGTCAACTGATAGTATAGCTCACTTGCTACAGCTCCCCAGCTACTATAAAAATTCTAATAACAAATTTATTTCTAGGTAAGATCAGTAACATTTCCCTGAGGATGCATTATCTCATATTTTATAAATATCAACATGTGGTACAAGAAAATGTTCATGGAATTTTTTTAATTTCTTGCCAGAAACTGAATTCAAGGCCTAGTGATATTATTGAATCTCTGGTGCTGTTTTATTAAATCACCCCTCATGTGCTGAAGCAGAGCATCAGCATGTCATGCAATTTTGCCATGTCCCTGTAACCATGTAGAAATAGCAGCAAAACACAGAGATAACCAAATTAAATAGGCTGATCCTAATATATTATTGCGTTCCATCTGGACATACCATTTATTTTAGGCTTTAGTATAACTTGGAAAATATTGATGTGCATTTTTAACCTGCCTCCTTAAGGAAATGAGGCTAATGTGATACTTCTTCCAGGATACCCAGAGGCTCCCTTTTCCGAAGTTTTAACTCACTGATCAGTTTAAAATGGATGTAACAATGAAAGATGGCTCAATTATATGAATTTCCAGTGAAATTCATGAAAATAGGTGTTTGTGTAGCGGAAAAAAGATATGTATTAGAATCCCCACAGAGAAAATGACTGTAGTATAAATTCTATTATTAAACAACAGAGAATCTATGTTGGGTACAGCCTATGACTCATTACAGAACTAACATTTCTTATGCTGTAGTGAAGTACACAAAGGTTTTGGTCAACAGTTTGCAGGTGTCTGATTCCAAGTAGATGAGTTCTTTTCTTCTCCTTAATGCTTGAAGTTAAACACTGGTGAGAATTTTCAGCATGTAACGGTGTAATGCTCTAAGCCAAAGGGGGACAGAGGTACACACGCAGCCCTTCAACTGCAGCACTTCCAATTCACATGCAGCTTGAAAACTGCTTTTCTTCTGTCTCTGGAGCTACACATCCACCTTTTCCCCCATACAGAATAGCTTATAAAATTATGAGTATGATCCAGCCCTCAAGAGCTCATGTCCTGCGCTGTTCCTACACATTGTAGAGCCAGAATTAGCTTTGCATTCTAACACTAGTAACTCAGATATCTTGATTATGATTGCTACAGTTATTATTATGACAGGACAGATAATATCCTCCTCCAAGGAACTCTGCATTTTGTGTCTTCAAATTACTTTTCAGGCTCTACTTCTGATTATAGCAAGGGTTTCAACAAGTGATAGCAGGTCAAGGTTGTGAAGTAATGCATTCAATACTTCAGTGAGTGATTCAGGGAATATCAGTTACTAGCTGCTGGAAGTAACTGCACAAGTCATGGATTATCCAGGGCATTGATACTAGAAACAATATGTCATCTAGCTACCTTCTAACTAGGTCATTACAAATATCTATTACTTATAGGTTTTTATTAAGTTCCTTCATAACCAAAACTTATCTTTTGGTTTTCCCACCTTGAAACATATATGTAAGAACCACATTCCAGCAAATCTCTGCTCCATGTTACCACTGTGATTTTTCAATTTAATTTTCTAAGTACCTTAGGATTCTTGGATAAAAAAAAAAAAACTCTAGTATATAAAGCTATATGCATGGAAATATGAATAATAACAAGAAGTTTTCAGCAAAAGCTTTAAGTAGTGAATAGTACTGTAATAAGGACGGCATGAAAACTGGCTATTTTCTTACATCATCCCAGAAGAAACCTGTTAAAGCTCTTTTTAACGGAAGCCTTACATGAAAAATATGCTGCATGAGATAGAAATGCTGGTAAGTGATCAAAACAAAAGAGACCCTTCATGTCTCCTCAATGAGAGCTAAATATCTGTGTGTCTTTATGTCTGTACATAGATTCGAAACTTTTGTGAATTTGCTTCTCATAGTAAGCTATAAGAATACAACAGAAATAATTATTTTTTAAGCCCTTTTTTTATCTTGGTGCTGGTTTTAAATTAACTTAAAACAATTTCATTTGAGTTTGTAGGTATCTTGTAAGGGAGATACAATCAGTCTGTTATAAATTTACTTTTAATAGGCAAGGTAAAAGATGATTTAGTGTTGGAATCTAATTATCAGTGTGTAAATGGATCTTGTATAGAGAGGCAATAGAACAGTATGGTTTTGAGAATAGCTCAGAGCTGTGCTTCAAAATTGAGAGAAAGCTATTGCATTTTAAATAATTGCTGCTTTTTTAAGTGGTGAAACTGAAATTGTGAGGAAAAAGTATAAGAAGATGAAAACTATAATATGAAAATATGCATATGTAAGCATCTGAAAGAAGAGTTTAGGGCTAAAATATAAAACAGGTTTATCAGAGAACATGTCTCTATCTATATTTTATTATTTCCGTTACGAATATAATATAGAGAAAGGAGTTTTTAGATGGTTTTCCAAAATAATCAGGCAAGCTCATTTTTAGGCATTTAAAATACATGTCAGGACTTTTTGAAAGTACTGTGTCATCACTAATCTAATTCTAAGACAAAGCACTGTATATCCTCTCAGATTCAAAGGAATTGAAGGGATTTAAGGTGTTTGCTTTCATCTCTATCCCCCTAACTGGCTGGGGTGCATCTTTTCCATGCCCAGGACACAGCTGCAGCTGGAGAACAGCAGCTCAGCCTTCCAGGGACTGCTGTGTGTCCTCGGGGAGGCACAGAACAGCCACAGCTTGCTCTAAGCCTGAGCAGAGGTGCATGTGCCCCACTCACCTCCTTTCTAAGGCTCATGAGGGAGGCATCTGTATGGACAGATATTTATATTAGCTGTAGGTGGGTCCCACAAATACTGAAACTCAGTGGGAAGACACAGAATATTTGGTGTGAACATTGTGTAAATGTTTATAACTACACAGTCATTGTATTTTATCTAGAGTACAAGATATTAATTTTGTTTCCAACATCTGGAAATTAATAACAAGGCTTTGCCCAGCCTAGTTGTTTTATAGGTTTAAAATCCAGGTTCATCTGGGTTCAAACTTCTGTGTGTCCATAGGTAGGTTCAACAATGTGATTTAGACTTTGTTCAAAGCTGCCATGGTAGCCAGCAAAGCCGGAATTGGACAGTGCAGCCAAGTTTTTCCTAGAAGCAATCCAACAAGTTAGATACACCAAAAACAACCTGTAGGCTTAGGGGCTGCAAGGGAACTAAATTCACTGGTAACTGTTGTGTGTTTGCCAGCTCAATGGGAACATCAGGCTCAGAGTCTTTATTGGGTTCTTCCCATAACTGAAAGATCAAGTTCAGAGGTTTTCAACTTAAATGAGAATTTTCCTAGGCCAGAAACTCATCTGCTTATACCATCTCCAAGAAACCTGCATGAATTTCTCACTGATCATAACATGCCTCACTGCATTGTCTTTGATAAGCAACTGTTTTTTGTGAACTTTTATGGTCTCTCATCTGCTTGTTTATTTGCCTCCCTGCATTAAAACAGGTTTTTGTTTTTGTTTTTGTTTAAAGCAGTAATTTTGTCGCAAAGACACAAGAACAAAAATCTGCTACTGAAAGGTGATGGGAATCTTGCTATGTTTATTGCCATTGAAAAGGATGTTCACAATTCCCATCTTCCCTTCTTCCCATCTTCCCATCTTCCCATCTTCCCATCTTCCCATCTTCCCTTCTTTGTAGGTAAGTTCAAATTATCCACAAAATACAAATCATATCCCCTTAAATACCAATCTTAATATTCATGACTCACTGAGTCCAGTATCTGATAGACTGATAACTTTTTGTCAGCAATTTGTACTTCCTATAGCCATGGAGTTTTCTTTTCAAATATACCACCTCTGGTACATATAAAATGAAAAATATTTTGTGGGGAGTTTTTCAGTACAATAATACCTGTGATGAAGCAGTTATCAGACTTTTTTTGTGCTGATGTCAATAGGAATTTGTATTCTGTGTATATTTTTTGAAGAACAACCTACTGCTATATGCCAAGCCGCCACGACTATACCTCAGGATCAAGGATACAAGAGAACAATTCCTTTTTCCTCTCTTACATTGAGCCTGGTAATCAATGGGAAGCAAAGCAGAATCAATATTAATTGATCAGTTAGGTTTTTAAATAATTGGTATTCATTCCATTCACTAGACAAAATAGCTTTTAGGGTTTTCCCCTTTCCAGCACTTTTATCCAAGTTCATGCAGTGGCTACTGTGATGCAGGAGATGCCCCCAGGACATGCAGCACAGCCTCCACAGACATCCCTGGTGCTGCAGACAGAGCTCAGACAGGTGGAAGGGTGCAGTGCAGCTCCAGAGAGTATTTTCAGAGCTCTCTGCTCCTTGCAGGTCTGTGGCCAGGCTCACCTTCCTTTGATTTGCTCCTAGTAATTCCAACGCTGCAATGAAGCCAGCCTGGCAGCAGCACCAGGCCTGCCATGAATGCAGTGGCCAAATACACCGGCAGTGACACTGTAGTCTACGTCATGCAATCTACATTTTTGTAGAATCCTTTGGAGCACACTAAAGGTTAAATGACAGCATCTGTGACAGCAATGAGATTATAACAGCAGAATATGGTTTATTGGTGTAAAAACATGGAACAAATAGTGCTGGATGTACATATACATGTTCTGCAAGGAGCGGAGGAGGCATTGGAGGCCTTTTATACTCTACAAACCTATCTTCAGGCTTCTGGAGATGGATTTGGACACAGGTACATCTGTCCAATTCCTGGTCTCTCTCTGCCTATAATCACTACAGAGACGTTCATTCAGTACTGAATCGGGTAAAATTGCTGGTATATTTTTCAAATAACATCTCCTTTTAGATGACCTTCAATCCCTCAGCTAATCAGAGTGAATTTGGATCATCTGAGACTCAACCCTTTGGCTGTCAGTGCTGCTTGCTTTCCACAGATATGTCTGTTTGGTTTTCCCCTGGTCTTATGTGACAGACAGCTGGGATTTCTAAACTGATCTCCATAAGATCTTTCTAGGATCTGCTCCTTCATCTCTCTCTCTTTTGACTTCCCAACTCTGACATAGTCAGAAAACCTCTGCTCTACAGAAGTGGTGTGACAAGCACATTACAGATTGTGTGATGCTCAGGTTTATCAGTGTCTCTTATCTATTACTGGCAGCATGAAGCTTTGGGGACTCTTCATGCATTGCCTCTTACAGAGCACAAAGAAGAGTAGCTATGGAGGACCTGAAGTCTGCCACTCTACTCATCTCTGCTGTAAAGCTCAAATGGTTACTGGCTGCCTTCCAATTTACCCAAGACAATGCAAAAACATATATCTGAGACATGTAATATCAGTAAGAAAGCATTTCAGAACTTGTGTTGTGGAAAGTGGTTTTTAATTGACTATCTGATACCATGGCTGAATTTATGTTGTTTGGTATTTGCAGTGTGTGTAATTTTTTTATTCTGTAAATATGACTCAAGCATTTTGATCACCTGTCCTAAGTGCTTAATCAAACTCTATTAGCCTGCTAATCATAAACTAGCCAACAGAAAGTTACTGCCTCAAAATGTTACTACCTATAGGCCAGCCTTAAATAAGGCAAGTAATGGCCTTTTTCTTGGATGTGATAGAAACCTCTCTTTCCTGGAACCAAAATATTTTTATACTTTGCTATTAAGTTTCATTGAAGCTTTGTCTACTTTTATGTAAAGTATACTGATTTATTAGAAAGCTCACTCCACAGTAAACTGATAATTGGATGCTGTTGAAAGAATGAGTTTCATTGATCTGGTCAATGACCACAGACATTACTGAAGTAAACCTCTTAACAGTGCTGGGGCGTATTTTGGCCACAATCAATTTTTGTGAATCTTCCCTTGTAGTATTTTGTTTTATTTGACACTATCTGCATTGATCTAAAACCAGAGCACATTTAATGTGTAAAATTTATCTTGACAGAAAGTTTCATAACTTTTCAGTCAACACAAACTTCTCATTCTTTATTATAGATTAAAAATCTGCCGTGACAATCTGTGCAAGTAACCTGTAGATATCTGTTGCATCAGTATGCATGTGCCAGAGACAGAAAAAAGATTGTAGTTGGAGAGCTGGGCTTCAAATAAACGAGACATTGTATTTGCTGATGTTGAACAGAATTCTTTTTAATATCTGGTGTGAGGAAGATGCCAAATATAAAGATTCATTCCTCCACTTGCTGTTGTTGTTCTAATTGTTGATTTTTTTAACAGAGACTAATTTTCTCTCTCCTCACAGCACATTCATGGCTCAACATAAATGTAGCCATTTTAGTGTTAAACTCCATGAACACATCTCTTACCTTTGGAAGAGCCACAGAAAAACAGGAACATCAGAAAAGCCTTTCTGACATTTTTGAAGGTGTTTGAGTGCTAATGTTTAAAGGTTGATCATCAGAATGTTTTAACTATGGTTAATGCTTAGAAAACCAAGCAAATAATTATAATTTAATTTTAAACTAGAACATCATTAATACTAATGTTTATAAAACAAGACAAACCTTTGTGCTTCAGATGAGATAGTAAGTTACTATCACCTTCAGGGACGTTTGCCCTCAGTGTGGAAGTGTCTGTTTGTAGTCAAGCTCTTAAGATTCTGTGTAAACAATATTTGAAATATTGCAGTGATGAACTAGATATGCTTTCTGAATTCCTTGATTTTCTTTATGTTGCATAATTCAGTAAGTGAAATAATAAGAAGTAATAAGTGGTGAATAAGGCTTAGTCATATCCTGATAGAGATTAAGTTCAATTTTTTAACTGGATGCACACTACCTAGTTTGTGTTTGTTTCACTTCTGGTGGTAGCTGCTTCTCATCTTGTGACTCTGGGCTGGTGAAAAAGCATGGGTTTTTTTGTAAATAGTTTCATTTGCATGAAATTCATTCCTGGAAAGAATCAATTGTCTTTAGAATTTATAAACCCTTCTTTTTTATAAAATGCAAATTCAGAAATATCTTTGATTAGACTGCCAGAGCTGTATTTTTCTATTTTTAAAATACCTGAGATATGAAAAATTTCTGGCTTAGAAGTTCCAAGATTAAGGTATGTGCCTTATTATCTAAAGACAGTAACTCAGAGACATGAAAAGTTTTAAATGTCTTTCCTAGGTAGTCTGAATTACAATTATTTCTGGAGAGAATTGCTGCCATCTTGTTCTTGCTGATTTATGGGCTGACTCTGAAGGTGAGCATCAGGCTGACATGAGTTGTTTTGTTTTTTTTTTAAACCAAACTCAGTTGTTCAAAAAACCTAAAGCCTTGTAAATGGAGGCCTGAACATTGCAAAGCAAGTGAGAATGACTGACTGATGCTGAAAATCTGTATGAGAACTTGCCTTATGTGTCTGGGAGGTTTCAGAGAAGGGGAAGTCTAGCCCTCCCTGACGAACAACAGTGCTTTGCATATGCGGGATCACTCTGAACCTCTTTGGGGCCTTTCTGGGACTCATTTATCTGAGCAGAGCAGATAGAGTTGCTGATTCTCAATTCCTAACCCTGCCTACATTGGCACAAAATGAGACCTATTTAATTCCCCATGGTTGGCAGTGGTGAAAGAAAACTTCTGAGAAAACCTAAAATATTTATCAAATTTAAAGTTCTTTTTCTGTGTAAAGGACAACTGAAAGAGAGCAGAATAAAGCAGTGCTCTAACTTTCTTACACTCCAAAAGCAAAATTAATGAGAAAGGTCATTGAGTGGTTGTTCTAGGTATCTACAGAAAGGAGATAGTCAAAGGAGGTACAAGTACCCATTCACTGAGAGTGGATTTTGAAAGAGATTTGACAGTGGAGAAGTTAATTTCCCTGGTGACTTAAGTAAGATAACATAGTTTTATCTTTTTCAGAAAACTAAGGGTAAATGATCTGGTTCAATAACTCTCACTAACTACATTTAGATAAGCATTTTTTGTTGTTATTAAGTTGTTTACTTGTTATAATACTACTAGTTATCTAATGCAGATAAGAATTTAGGTGGAAGTCAACAAATGTCCTTTTAAGTAGCTGGCTCATTTCAGGCACTGAGAATAAATTAAATGATAAAGCACACTCTCTTGTTTGATTAGAAGATCAAAATTGGTTGTTGTGGAAATGTTTCAAATTGTAGGAAGCAGCTTTCATTCTCTGTGCAAAGAGATAGACATGTATGTGCAGTGAATGGTCTAACATTTCATTGCACTGTTGTGTTATCTTTAAGGAAAGGGAGGATTGAAAGCGCACATGTTTCACAAGTAAGACTGTACATGGTTTATAATGAAAGATACATAATTCACTTGTGGGGAAGAATACTAGATAGAATAGCTACAGTTATATAGGGCAACAATTTATCTTACTGCAGCAAGATATCTGAAATTTCACACAGTAGAAATGGGAGAATTTTCCACCCTACTTTTGAATTCTGTATAGAATAAGTATCTGTTCATTATCTTGTATCTGTATGCACACACAGTGAACTCTGATGCCTGACTGTCAGAGAGGAAGAGATTAGTCTGTGTCTGTTTAACAGTGAAGTCTTCTAAGTGCATTTATGTTCTTAAAAGCTCAGTCTGCCCTTGTATATGCAATCTGCAGTGTGGTGTATCATCAAAAGAAAAGCTACTGAGTTTGTGCATGCATGTGTAGTAATTGATTTTTTCCAAGATACTTGCCTGGGTGCAGTATTGCATATTTTGAAGGTAAGATCAAATCATAGTGTTGAGGAATAAGCCACTGGAAATATGGTAGTGAAAACAGCAGCACGGTTGGCAATCAGATTTGGAATCCAGACATCTTAAATCAGTGCCCTTTGCGGGAAATCAAGATAAATTTCAGAGATAGTAAGGTCTGGGAAAACAATTGTTCCAGAAAACAAAAAGTCCTGGGTGTCTTTTTGTCTTAAACTGTATGATAGCTCTCAGAGTGACCCCCTCACCTCACCAGAAAGAGTGTTTCTTAGGGCCTTGCCAGAATCTGATTGCTCACTGCATCTCTGTCAGGATTACCCACTGTGATACATCCACTAGGACCCATAATTTCAAACAGTGAAAATACTCCATTAAGATTTGACAGATTAGGAAAATGCAAACATTTGCATTGAGCAGATGACATATGAGAAGAATCTGAGAGAGCTGCATTTCTGCAGCCTGGAAAAGAGATAATTAAAAAGAGATCAATTTTCTGTCTTCATCTCTGTTATGGAAAAGATGCAGACTCTTCTTGCAGGTGCACAACAGAACAAGAGGCAGTGGACCCAAGTTGAAACAAGGAAAATTCCTCTGAAGAAAAGTGATTCTTTCTAGGGAGGTTGATTTAACACTGGAAAGGCTGCCCTGCACAGTCTCCATCCTTTGAGGTATGAAAAACTCAGCTGGATGAGACCCTAGGAAACCCAACCCAGCTTTGAAGTTAGCCTTGCTTTAAGCAGTGTTTGAATCCCATGGCTTTCTATGTCTCTTCTAACATAAACTGCACTATAAAAAAAAAAAAAAAAAAAAAAAAAAAAAAAAAAAAAAAAAAAAAAACAAATGTAAAACT
>VXBI01000535.1:39838-92338 GCA_013397375.1 Toxostoma redivivum
AATAAAATAAAAAGCAAATGTAGAACTCTGCTTGGGCAGCTGAATGCCCCCTGAAAACAGGGATACATTGACATCAACAGTGTTTGCTCTTTGGGGCAGGAATTCACTTTTCAATTCTGTTTGGAGAAGACCAGTAGCAGTGGGATTTCTATCCTTGGCTAGTGCTTTCCTAAGCTACAGCAATTGTTTAAGCCCAGCTGAAAATTAAGCACCCTGCAGCTGCTTGCTTAAGCCCTCCACTCTCCCCCCCCAGACCAAGTAGAATGGGGACAAGAATCAATGTAAAATTCATAGGTCGAGATGAAAACATTTAATAATTGAAAGTAAAACAAAATACAGTAATAATGGTAAATGGTAATAACAATAATGATAATAAAAAGGAGATGTACAGTACAATTGCTCACCACCTGCTGACATTCTTAACCCAGATCAGCCCCTCCTCTTCCTCCTTAGTCCCCCCACTTTATGCACAGAGCATGATGCCACATGGTCTGGAATATTCCTCTGGTCAGTTTGTATCACCTGTCTCAGCTGCATCTCCTCCCAGCCTCCTGTGTACCCCCCAACTTCCTTTCCAGCGTGGTAGTATGAAAAGCAGGGCCTTGGCTCTGTGCAAGCCCTGCTCAGCAATAACACAAACATCTCTGTATTATCAACACTGCTCAAAACATTGTCCCATTCTAGCCACCGTGGAGACAATTAATTCTACCCCAGCCAAAACCAGCACATTATACAAATATCAGAAAAGAAGGCTGACTCCATAAGAAGAAAAAAGTAATGAGGGTAAAGTTTAGCAAACATCTAAACTGTAGGAAATCTGATAATAAGAATGGAGATTCTATCAAAGCTATGCCCTTAGGTGAAGAAGGAAGTAAAGTGACAAATCAAAAGATTGTGCTTTTTCAGACAGGGCAAATCATGTGATGAGTCTGTGACTGTCTTGGATGGAGAACAAATGTGCTGACTGGACTGTGACAGGCAGTCTGGATGTCTAGTGATGTGCTTTGACATCTTCTTTGTGATTTTGGTAGTGTAGATGGCTTTGATCAAAGCATATGGCCCTCCCTTGTATCATCAAAAGCAGTGGGATTGTCCCAGTCAAAATTTGGTTACTCTTGGAGTAAGGGAATGCTTGCTATGGAAACACAGCCAAGTGTTATCCATCTCACTACCAAACAAGTATCCTTGCCTGAGGAGAAGTGACAGATGGCTTACCATGCGTAACCCTGGAATTCACAACCTGCTTTATGTGGATCTCCTGTCTATTGCTTTCTTCTCTCCCTCATTTCCATTTCCATTCCCACTCCCACCATTCCTTGGGCTTTTGCCATCACCCTCCCACTCTCTCCCCATTCCTATATTGTTGCCTCTCTCCCACAGCACTGCTTCTGCTCCCTCCCTGCACTTTTCTCATAGACACAAACTGAGCTGCAGGTCTGAGGGGATGTCTGCCAGCACGGGGCAGTAGGGAAAGCCACTGTGGTGTTGCTCATCTTTATCCACATTCTCATTAGTGTTACATATCTCAGCTCCTGGAAAGTGCTCTTATAACTTGTTAGGGTCTGATATGTGAAAATTTTTCACCTCAAAACTTTTCAATTTTGTTTAAATGACAAGGGAGACAGAATGTATAAAGCGCTTACTTTGTTTCCACTGGACTATGGCAACTCCTTTCCTCAGCTGTGGTTAATTTTGTTGCAATGCAAAGCTTAACTGGGTGTATGTGCAAGTTAGAGTATTGGTGTACATTTCAGAGAAATCAGGATTGGATACATACAGAATCCTCCTGAATCTATATCCAAAGGTTAAGTTTTTCAAAGTTCATTAAAACTTTCTCAATTCTTGCATTATTTATTTGTGGTGGATGTCAGAAGTACTGAAGATGAAACACCAGATAAATGAATTGTGTCACTTCTGGAGGGACAGGAAGGAGGAAGTATAATCTCTACCTCTTTTTTTGAACCTTCCCACCTAAGAGATATAGGTCACAAAGGTCACATACAGTTGAAAGCAGATTTGTCTAAACTGGATTTCTTGAGAGCAAATCACATTCAAATAGCACAATTCCCTGTTGGAGTGCTTTACACCTGCTTTCCTTAATCACTTCAGTACTGTCATTGTTGCTTCTGCTTGCTTGTGAATGGCCTGGGCAGGTTGGTGTGTGTGTTTCTGGACAGGGCTACCAGCACTTTTCAATGGGTGCTGGCAGCAATGTTGCCACTCAGTTCAGTGGTAAATGCGAAATTCAGAGGGAGCTGTGGCCTGCTGCCATTTGCAGGCTGTAAAGACAAGGGGTGTTGCAAAAGGACACGTGTTTCGTGCAGAGGCTGAGACTGTAAAATAAGTTTGGGAGAAAGTGCAGCTCCACTTTTACTTTCTGCTCCCATTGTGACACACAGGGAGCAGGAACCTTTGGTCTTTTGAAAGCTTCCTGATTTTCTTTCTCCCTAAATGGCCCTGCAAGGAAATAGAAACAGGCTGACACTATTACACAGTCTGGGAGATCTGTGCAGGTTTCACTTAAACTGTTAGAAGTTTTAATTTTATGAACTGAAGACATGTTCTATTTGAAGACTTCGGGGTGTGAGAACATTTGAAAAATTAGCTGCCAATAATCAAATTTTACCAAGAGAAAATGGTGAAAACATTAACAGAATTTAAAATAGAAAAGATTAGAAATTATTAAAAGGCACATATGATTACAATACAAATGTGGAGGGTGAAGGGTAAAAACCCCTCATGGTTTATGTTGTTCTAGTCGCCAGATTTCTACATTTTTTTTCAGATGAGGTCTGCCAATTGGGGGTAATTGCTCAAGACGTGTAAAAATTCTTAACAATTTAAATCAGGATAAACCCCAATCTTAATAAAATTAAGCCAATCTTAAGACAAACAAAGAAACAAAAATCCAAACAACCCTGACATAAGTAATTAGTTTTAATTTCAGCGATTTATAACTTGTCTTCTCAAGGAAAACTTGATTTTTTTAAATTGATGAAGTGGAAACTGTTGCTAAATAGAGGGAAAAGTTCTTAGAGTATTTGTGAGGGAGTTTAGGGTGTTGAGATAGTTTGTTTGCTTGGCTATTTTTAAGGATGAATTAGAGATTTAGGAACCATCCCTGGAGAAAAGTTTATGCTAACATTTCAGAGAAGATATATTTTGGGGGAAAAATTCTCTTAGCTTTGCTGTGTGAAAAGATCTACTGATTCAGTTGGACTATTCAAAAAAGAAAGACCCAAGAAGCTGAGCAAAACTTCCTAAATTACCTGAAACGACTTTAAGTGTTTATGTAAAGCGGAATGGAGAAAGTTAGCCTGTGGCTAGAAGAAAGGAGGAAGCATTAAAAGGAAATTCTACTGAAGAATTAGATGAGAAGGAGCGTTTGAAAAGAAAGTGTTAATGAACATTTAATAGTGTGCTGATGCTGTAGAAGGCACCACTATCTGAATGCTTTTTGCTGGAAAAGCAAAATTTTGCTTTTAGGAAGATCATGGTTTCTGATCGGTCAGTGGCAACACAAGATACAGTAATGCAGAAATCAGTGATAAAAAGAATATTGTATCCAGTTTGTATAAATTGTTCCAGGTGAAATTGATTCAAGTGATGCATACTCTGGCAGCCAGGTGCCATGAAGTAGGGTCAGGTTATCAAGGTTCTGGGTTCTCCAGGGAGAAGCAGGACCTGAGATCATTAGCAAACTTTCAGAAAAAACTTCTGGAAAATTTCTTCTTGATAATAAAAACCCAAAGTTGTGTATCAGGTATTTTGGAAGAGGCCATATTTCAGGTTATGTGTTTGCAGCAAGAATTGGGGATTAGAAGCATTTAGTGCCACATCTATACCAGATGTTGTAAAGTCACTAGCCACTGTTTGCTAAAGAAAAAGATACAAACTGTGACTGGTGGTGTTTTTCTGAGGCTAAATTAAGATTTATTTTCTATTTTCAGTACTTGGCCCTAATACTTATCTTATGTAACACTGCCATAATAATGCACTTCCCAGGCCATTCTTGTCTGCAACTTGGTCAGAGTGAACTGGCAAGAACTTTTAGTGCATGTAGATAAAGAGACTACATGTTTATTTCTCAGAAAATATTTTATTATGGATAGCTTCCTTGTAAAGTAATTTTTATGTGCCATTTTAACTACAAAACATCTTCATATTTGCCATCAGTTTTTAAACTGAAATAGTTCTAGTTCTAGTTTTAGATACTCTGTCAGAAAGCAACAAGTTCTTGTGGTTTAAAAAAAAAATTAATAATCTTTCCCGACTCAAAGTTTGGAAGAATATAAATGTAAATTAAACTTTATACAGATATATTTAAGCAATAATACAGGTAAGAATTTCAGCAGTAATTCTTGTTAACTTATTAGTAGATGAATTCTTGCACAGTTTATTGAAAGAGATTCTATACCAGGAACCGTTTTTTGAAACATATTGCATAAAAATAATCCTCCTATTTGAACAGCAGGAGGATTCATCTCCAGAAATGTTTGCCAGGACTGTGCATGTGTTGAAATTTGTCACAGAAGAGATCAATAAGTGGGCACTGCTTGAAAAGTAAATCACCTGGGGAGAGCCAGGGAATTGTCATTGTAGTGGAAGTATCTCAGTAGAAAGAGGTATCTGTCCCTGTTCATTAGAAAGGAAAATGAAGAGGGACGGAGGGAATGAGGAGGGTGGATTGACTAATATAAAGAATAACTGTGGGGGGTTAACTCTTCCTGTTTGTGCTGTCAGAACTCGTGCTTTGAGTTAATTGATGTCTTTGGGGACCCCAGAAGGAGGCAACAAATTGTCTCCTCGTTGTACCAAATTCACTGACTTGACAAAGTGGTCTGCTCAAATGCAGAGGCAGAACATTAAATGGATCTAAAAAAAGGTATCTGCATTTGTAGAAAATGTACTGCATTAGAATTTGAGGAAATATAGAGAGCAGTGAAAGGTAAAAATTGCTCATATTATTCCAAGGAATTATGTATGAATACAGCAAAGAAAAACAGAATAAATCCAGCCAATAAACAACTGCTGAGATCCCCTATTCAAATGCTATTTAAAAACAACAGGACTTGTTCCATTAATTTCAGTGGACTTGCACTGGGGAACTTTATTGATGAGGGGGGGAAGACTTCTTATATATCATGAATGAAGGCCTTCCATTCTGGGCAGTATATCCAGCAGATTCAAAAAACACATCAAATTTTCTTTTTATCTTGTAACTCTTGTTGTCATTAGGGAAAGACAGAACAGCATATAAAAGTGGAAAGGAATTAAAATAATGACTGCGAAATCTAGTGGAGTTTAACTTCTTGAAAGTATCAGGGATTATCAATTTTATCTGGATTTTCAGAGAATTTAATTTTAAAAATGTTTCTTATTCATAACTTCTTTGGAGTTTGTGTGTGTGAAACCACACATGCTATAAAACATTTTATGACTGCTAGGCAATAAAATTCCACTAGTTCTATACAAATGTAGTGTTTGGTGAAATACAGCCTGTGGAGAGCAGGAAATCCCAAAGACATGCAACTTTACAGCCGTAGAACTGGCATAACAAAGGCTAATAAATGGAACTAATTCTCAGAGTCTCGAGACATTGTCCAAAATGGGAGTTTGATTTCTGAAACTGAACAACGTCACAGAAAGAATACTGTTCTTCAGCAGTAACTTTGTTAACCATGACTCTGCCCTTGTGTTTCCTACATTCTTTTTACTCTCCAGCTTCTTCAACATGCAAGACAAGACTCTGATTGACAACAGCTTTATTCACTGCACAGCCCCAGGAAAAGGTTCACTCTGCAAGTTTCATTCACACTCTGCATGATGAGAAAAGAGGAGTTTACTGTAATGTGACTATACTTAAATGCCTCCAAGATGTTTATGGAAAATAATGCCTTAAGATGATTTATGATGACTGAAGCCCATGGTCCAGCAGGTCTCTTGCAGCTCCTTCAAATCTTTAAGCCTACATCATAATTCAGGAACACTATGCTGTCTGTTCCAGAAACTGCTACATTTTAAGTATTTATTTTTTAGAATCTTGTTATGGAAGCATGTCAACAACAAACAGTGCTTGTGTCTGCAACAAGAATTCCACATGGACACTCATTTTTGAATTATATTTTATTGAGCACTTAATGAACAGCTAGCTATGCTTTGCCTTAATGATTTTGTCATTAGTTAAGAATTTCTAATGAAAGTAGAAGGAGTACTTCTTTCATTTTATATTTGACAACCTGAAGCCTTTCAGAGAATCAGCTACAAAAGTGTTTTCTGGAAAATAGAGAGCAAATTTAGCAATCTTTTTTTCTCTTTCCTCATACACATCCAGAGTTAAAGAAGCAGATATCCTGTGTGGGTTTTGTGCTACTGACACAGCCTGAGAATAAAGCTTTTGCATGAATTCACATTGTAGAAGTCATTACAAAAGAAAGTGTCTGTGTATAGACTATTAGAGACAAGGACTTTATCTGAGCACTGCTGAGATCTCCGCTGATAAACTGATACTGCATTTCTTGCTACCACTTTCTCTTAAGAGCCATCATAGACCTGTACAATCACTATGGAATAAATGTATCAGATAAACAGTTCTTAGTGTCTGTCTTAAATCTCTCCCTAATTGACCAAGTACATTTCAGTACTACTTTAATTAGTTGTCTGTCCAAAGAGAATCAAATATCTATTCAAAGCCTCAAGCAGTTAAAATAGATCTAGAGGTTGGCAAACAGCAAATGTTCCCATTCACAGAAGGTGGTGTGAGGTGATGCCTGGTTTAAGTTTGCCTTTTCCAAACATTGGTACCCTCTGGCAAGCAGCAGCTATGTCTTCTCCCTTTCTATTGTGGTCAGTATCATATTTTATGTAAAGACAGATATTACTGTGGTCTTTGTTCTATCAGCTCAGAAACCACTAACTAATATTTTCTTCACTGTTCTACATTTGGTGGCTTGCTCAGGGATGAGTACAGTGACAGAGGAAGAAAGACAGGAATGGCTTCTTGGGCGAAGCAAAGTTGATTTAAAATGAGCTAAATCTGGTTTTGGTGGATTATGCCTGGCATGGTGGAAAAATGAATAAGGCACGAGGCTCTGGTTCCAGAATTTCCACAAAATAAAACTGAGACCATGGTAAGGTACAAGGGAAATTATTCTAGGTCTTGTCTTTTGTTTACCTCCCTGCACTGCTATCAGAGGATGCTTGACTGTAGGGCTTGTTGGGTTGTCCCAACTTGTCAGCATTCTCACAAGCTTTCCCTCAAAACAAATGGCTCAACAAGCAAGCAGGAAATAAAGAAGATAAGCAACAAGGAAATGTATGTCTTTACCCTTTAAATGATAAGCCAAGTTGTCCTGAAAGTTTACTTTGCAGCCCTGATTACTAATTGCATCTGTCTGAATGGTTGTCTGTGGGTCCATTATGCATGTTCTGCTTAATATTCTTCTGGATGTCTTTGTGAAACTATTATCCTGTAGCATTCAAGTGTGTTTCTTTCCAGCAGTGCATTAAGTAACATGACTGACGTCTGTCACATATTTATTCTCTACTCTCTGAAAACATACCTATGTCTTGCTCTATAAACTCCCTTCAATCAAACAACTCATATCAAAGTTATTGTAAAAGGGAATTCATCTCTCCTACACAAGGATAGACTGATTATTAATGCAACCAGCAATGATAGTGTTTTAGTATCTGGAGGCTGCTTGACCTGTGAGCAATTGTTGGCGTTGCTGAAGATGATGGGTGGGTTAGCTTTTAGAATGAGTGGAAATACCAAGCTATTTTGTGAAGTAAATTGTTTTAAGCAGGAGAAGCTTATTTATATATGAGGTTCACACCAGTCACAGAAGTGCATGAGCTGCAATAGAGGAACCTCCTCTCAGACAAGTTTATTGTTGCTCCCTACATTTTACATGGAGTGTGCACCATGCAAAATTGTGATTTTTGAGGCAGTCACTCTGCATTTTATCTTCTTCTCTGGAACAGTGAGAAGGCTGTTGATTGGACTGATGGAACATGCAGGTGCTATGAATTTTATTGGTGGAGGTTTGCATAGAATTTAAATAGAAACCCAAGATAATGTCAAGAAACATGAATGGCATTGCCATGGGGGAAACAGGGCTCTGAGAAGGGAAACAGGGTCAGAAAATGAAGCTACAGGGGTGGTGAGGAAGAGTTTGCCTGTTAGACAACAAAATACTTATGATGAAGCAGCTGAATGTGCCTCGGCTTAAGCTGACCAGCAATGTTGTTAAATGGCAACAGATACCAGCCACCAGTTCTATTTGTTCAGCACCCAGCTAACCCATCTTCTGGGCTATGAAAAAGAATAGAAGTTCATAGGTTCTTCTTAACTCTCTGGCAACCCTGTCATTCTATCCAAATACCAGTATGTTTTGCATGACTGTGTGTCATGTCAAGGTCTGTGACCTTGCTATTCTCCAGTCTGCTGAGTTCCTCACTTTGTCCTTACTTTCACTGAAACATACCTAAGAATCAAGACATGCACCCATCTGAAAAAGCTCATACTGTTTTCTTATTTCAGTTTGTTTCCAACAACTTGTTTTCTATCCAGCCCCTGCCAACTGATATATACCATGACTAATGAGCTACAAAGACATGTTATGATCTTGAAGACGCCTATAATAAAAAATCAGTGGGATGAAAGGGATAGGCCACACCGCTGTCAGGAGAAATTCCAGCCTTTAATTCTGTGTAACTCCTTGATATATCAGTGATGGGCCTGAATTCTCTTTTTGGGTGTGACTGTTCAGGAGACTGGATAGCATTTCTGAGCCTACCAGCCAACAAGGGACAGTTCACTTTGGCAATAGTATGTGTGAGCACAAGAAATAACAAGAACTGTTTCTCAGACAAAAATATTGTTTGATGACTCTGTCTCTGATAAGAATAATTTGTTAGGAAACTTGCTTACTGTGGTTTTTTAAAATTTAAAATTAGATTAATATTAAGTTAATGAAATATACAGCATCCTAAATAGGAGGGGAAAATTTGTTGTGGGGATTTTTTTGTGTACACACTGGTGGCATGGCTGCAGCATGGTTTTAACAGGCCTTTCCCAGTGGTGGCCTCCAAATGGCAAACAACAATAGTTAGATACCAGTCTTCAGCGTGCTAGAGCTCTGTTTTAAAATCTCTGTTTGTTCCCCCCAGAAAAAAAGAGAGCAGATTTTTCCCTTCACCACCTTAGAACTGTTGCAGCAGTTAAAGGAAAATGTGTTTCCTAGGAAGAGTGTTTTGTGGGCTGAAAGGTGAGGTACAGAATCTACTGCAGCCCCTAGCTCTGAGTTTACACAGAGAGACCCAGTGGGACACCTTCTCTATGCTGTGACAAGCCACAACCCAAGTCCTGAGGGCTTTCAGCAACTTTGCGCTCAGCCTATTGCAAAAAGGGCAAGAACACCAGGATTTTCAGGAGCTGTGGTACATGTGCCCTGCATGTTCCCTCGGAGTTCAAAGCATGAATGAAATACTCTGCTCTCTGACACAATTATTCATGGAACTACCTCAGCGGTGTGACAACCCTGTAGCACTTAAAAGTCGCCTGTGCATAAAGGCTGTTTTGGGTCACAGATTTTATCACAGTACACCTAGTAGGCAGATTGTAGCTAAGACATTTATCCCTTTGAGCCACAGAGTATGTCTTGTCTGCTGAGTCTGATACTGAGGTCCTTGTGACCTACTACCAGTCATCCATTAAATCTAATTTCTATTAGATTAAATCAGGCCCTGAATATTGACTCAGTGCTAAAAAAATTCTCAACTATATTTGCTCCTTAGTAATTGTTTGACTGTTGCAAAGTCTGATTCAAAATGATATAGACATCTTGCAGGATCTGCCCACAGGAATCTGATTAAATTCAAATTCACTGTGTGCATAGTCCTTCTTCTAAGACCTAGCAGGGTTCACCATAAGCTTAACTTTAGGCATAAAGCAGCTCTTGCCCCAAAGGGGCAAATTATAAGTGATATCCCATGCTGATTAACTAAGGACACAAAACATATAGATGAATATAAGTAGAGAAATCAAATGGACACCTACTGTAAAAGCAGGCTGTTTGCATGATAAATAGTTGAATATATGAATAGCAGTAATTGCAGACTAATAGGCCTATCATAAGACTTTCAAAAAGAAGGACATATTCCAACTCTAGCTCTACAAAAATAAAATAAATGCTCTTAAGGAAAATTCTAATCTTGAAAAATTATTTAGACTGGAGAGAGAAAAACAGCTTTTGGGTGAATTTTGGCTTCTTGGTAGCTAAAAAATAATGCTGTATTCTGCAGCAGTACAGAAGTATTTATCAAGTAGATCATAGTCCCTGGAATTGCTAACTGCTTCCAGTTGCCATTGATTTCAGTGGGAGTGCAGAATATTCAGAAGAAAAAAAATGATTTAATATCTTCTAGAAACAAAATATGTCCTGGGGAGGCTTTTCTGTTGTGCTCAGCTCAGTGATGCAGGAACATAACCAAGACCTGGCTATGATGTGTGAGAAGAATCAAATCATGTGGCTGGTTGTAATACCTGTAGGGATTGAAAATCCAGCTTGTTAGCTTTCTCTAAAGGTCTGTATGAAGAATTCTTGTTCTAGTTCTGTGACTGGGAAGATAAATGACTTTTAAAACACTATCCATATTTTAAAAGCAACTCAGGGAATGCAAATATTGTATCTGATATATTGTTCCAGTGTATGCCTCTGAACAGTTACTGTAATTTTCATGCCAGCAAAAAACACATATTAATTTCTCTTGAAACTAGTGATCTCACAGTTTTAATATCACTTTAAATGCTTCATAAATAGTTAGGTACTGAAGTTTTTATAGAACTTCACATGAAAACAGGCTTACAGTCGTTAATATGCATTTAAATGGACTCCTAATTCTGCATCAAAGCTTGGCCTGCTGGAGGGTGGGAATGCCAAGGGAACAATGGCAAACTTCAGAAGTCAAGGGAATGGAGATGGTGTCATGACTCAGCTGTTCAGCCAATTAGTACCATTTAAAAAAAATCAGCATATGTCCCACCCCAAGCTTCCTAAAGATTCCATGTACTGTCGGAAGAGCAAAGAAACACAATCACTTCTGTTGTAAACAAAACATAAACAAAACATAAAAGGACGGGGGAGAAGTTACTTGCAAAAATACAGAAAATTAAGTCAGTAAATGAACTCTTGCCTAAGAGCTGGAGGTTCTGATCAAGAGCATGAAGATCTCCCACTGAAATCTTCACCAGTCTTGGGCCAGAAAATAGGGCTTTAACTGTGTTCTAACAATTGTCATGAAGTTGAGATCTCCAAACGTGATTGGTAAGTTTAAGTTGCTTAGTATCAAAATTCCTTATAATGTTTTGATTTCAGTAGAATACAGAACATATTAGAGCTGTGAATTAATGTTTGTTTTGTATTAGATTTTGCATTAATCATTGACACATTTTAGTAATAATTGGGTAAAAATTGTCTATGTATGCAGAATTATATGATTTTATAGTAAGCTGTAAGCTAAGGAAATATTATCCCTTTCACATTTTAAAAGCTATGCTTGTATTTACTCTTTCTGAGGTGCTCAAAGCCGAGCTGCAGAGGCAGGTGGGAATTCCCAGGACAGTGGGGACTGCCAAGGATGGTCCCCAATGTAGGAAATGATGCATTAGAGCATAGGGCTTGTATCTCTTTTCACCCTTTCTGCCTGACATAGTACAGCATGCTCTTGAGTGTAAGTAAATTGCATGAATAGTCAAAAGCATTCCTTAAAGCACAGACTGGCTGGCAGAAACTGTGCAAGAAAAGTTTGCCCATTACAACGGCTGCTTGTCAGTGTGTTAGAAAATATTTCTGGGTAAATCTCATTTGAAGGTTTTGAGCCTTAAAAAATTAGTTCACTTCTTTTAGAATTTAAAAAGATACATCTATCAGACTTGGTTAACAGTTATCTGACTTGTCCAGTTGATCCAGAATTTTTATTTTCTTCTATATGTCTATGGATGAAAGTATCCTGCATGTAGTACTGGATGTTTCTCCATCATTCTCATTAGAAAAAATGCAATTTAAGAAAATCATCAAGCTTTTTAAAAGTAATTCTTCTTATCTGGTGTGCTTGGGAAATAATGCACATTTTCTATTGATCAACTGGTACTTCAGAGTACCAGACAATTTTTTACTATTTTACTGACATTCAAGTTGCTTTATTCCTCAGATTTCTTGTTTGTGTCTGTAATTTCTTTCACAGATTTATTGTGCTAAGGTTTTCTCCCTTTCATTAGAGTCACTTAGGCCGTTAAAGGGACACAAATTAAAGTAAAAATGTGAAGCTGATGAATATTGTTGCTAGGCATTACCCTTAATATTACTGTATATGAAAGTGGGGAGATGCAGTGAATAGGATACAGAGGTACTTCGAACTCATTCAACTACTGTGCAAGACTTCAAGGGTGAAATAGTTGTAGCTTACAGCTGTTAATTTTTGTTCCTTTGCAAAGCTTTATGCACAAGCACACACTGTGACCTTGGAGCACTGTAATTGCAGATCTATTGACAGTATTTTAAAACCTCAAGGTTATTCATGCTGGCTTGCTCACCTGCAGTAAGTTCCAGAGTCTCAGAACAAGCGGAGCTAAAGTATTAATCAAAGCAGGGTTTTGTATATGTGAAGCATTTAAATTCTCTGGAATAGCTCATTTAATAAGTCTTTCCAACCAGAGATTTTATTTACTGTGTGACTGGGATCTAAGCACCCAGGACAGAAGAGTGGCTTTGTAAGCAATGCGATCTTCCTGCGGTCTACAGATTTCTGCTGTGCTGGTGAGGGGTTACAGTGATTCTGCAGTGTGAAAGTAGCAGCAAACTTAGCTTTGATATCACACTGGGTTTACACAGATTTAAGTCCTTTTGTTAGTTCATCCGTTGTGTGTTTCATGGTGGTGTTGTCACTGTGTTCCTACGCCATAATTTGATTGAGCACTGCTACTTTATCATGGAAGAAACTGTAAGGTTCAGTGATCCACTGCACCACCACTTCCATTTTCTCATTACAAAAATTGACCTTCTAGCTGTGGTTTGAAAGGGCTCAGACCACTGTCATTCAGGCTTCAAGACTGGTGAGCAGTAATAATAGTATAGGAAGTAGGAGCAATAGTTAAAGCAGCCTGGCATTGTGCTCCCTTCCTGGAATCCATTTTGAATTTCACAGTACAGGCAGCGGGTGTCCTTTGCTACCTCCAGCGTGCATTGTGTTTTCCTGTAATCCCCTACTTGTCATTAAATCATTTAAATGTATTAAGGCAACACACTGCAGGAACATTTTGCCATGTTCCTTTTGCTTTGTGGGTGATTTTCCTCAACCTGCTTCAACAGCCCAGAAATAGCACAGCACTGTTTAAAAAAAATAATAAAAATTTGGTGATACTTGTTTAAAACAAACTGACCTACTGAATCTATTCCCAAGCATGTTATGCAGCATGCTGCAAGACACTCCTGCATGTGAGTGCCTAAATTTGCAGACAAAAATATGGACCCTGCTACAAAAGGTCCAGCACCTCAGTGATCTTGGCCATGGATTTAAGCGAGTAACTTTGCATTCTCCAGTCTGGTAATTCTTCCTTCTGTCCTTTGTAAATGCACTTGGCAGACCTTGGATATGACTGCTATGTTCTTGGGCCATACATGGCACCTCACTGAGTTTGCTCCCTGATATTTTACATTTTCCACTAAAGCACTTCTGCAGGATTAGGGGAATGCGTACCCTGTCCACTGCACTACAGCTACATCAGATTTGTCATACTCTACACAGTATAAAAGGTGTAGAGGCAACCCTGCATATTGTGAAAGAAGGAGTTTGGTCAGAGTTTGGGTAACAAAAATCAAGGCCTTTCCACAGAATAATATTTAAAATATTGTTTGAGCAACTAGTGTCATTTCAATGGAAGCAGCTTTCCCTTTCCCTTTCCCTTTCCCTTTCCCTTTCCCTTTCCCTTTCCCTTTCCCTTTCCCTTTCCCTTTCTCTTTCCTCTTCCCTCACTAATTCTTTAGCCATAACCCCCATAGCTAGCAGAAAATACAGCAGATATTTTTTTCATACACACTGAATGTGTTCCTGTTCATATATGCCAAATAGGAAAGCAAAATAAATTCGGATGTTGTCATCTAGGTTAAGCCACTGGGTTTTTTTAAAAAAAACTCTTCTTTTTATTTTGTCCTTAAAATTACTTAATAATGCATAATGGTTAATAATAAACCAATTTTGCCGTAGTATTTGCTTGGGCAAGCTTCTTACTGAAACCTCTGATTAAGTGCTGCAAAATATTGTACTGAAAATGCTACATCAAATGTTCAATAAAATCAAGACCTAATATTTATTCATTTTTGTTATATTTGGGGTTTGATGGGTTTCATTATATTTGAGATATCATGTTCATTGATGTTTTTGCAAAAATATTGCTTTTATTGTATGAATCTTTTCTGCACATTCTTGAAGTCCTACAGGGACAAACACCCTACTAATACATATGCATTCAAAACAAGGCTCTGGTTTTACCAACTTTGGGGTTTCTATGACTTTAGGATCCAAATCTAGTTCAGATTTCAGTAAATTATTTCAGTAAATGATTTCTGTCTTACAATACAGCAAAACAAAACAAACCACATCCAAAGCATTCAATAATTTTGTACTGGAAAGTCGCAGTCTCTGTCTGTAGACTCTGGGGTTGAGTCTTGTCACCAAAGTGTAAAGTCTTCATTTTCTCTGCAGGATAGTAGCACTTTTTAAATATAGGAACTGTAAATTGAATTTAGGATGACATGAGTTCTCAGAAAATCACTTCTGTTCAGGAAATTCTTGCTAATTTTGGATTGATGATGAATTTAAGTGTGTGCTCTCATCCTTTCCCAAATGGAGACCCTTGCTGCTGGTCAAATACGAGTTCTTGAAATATGGCAGGCTTGTAGTAATTTCAATAAATTTTCAGATGTCTAAAATAATCCTAAAACTGTAACAAGACATGTCCTAGCATATAAAAATCTGCTTTTTCTAGGAAAATTTAAGCAATGTGCCTAGTTTTTTACCTATTTATTTAAACTGTCACATGTCTTGCAGTGTGACTATAATCTAGCAGTTGTTGTATATTCACATCTTATCACCTCTGTCCCTCCCCAGGACAGAGGCCCCTGGCTGTGGGCCTTCAGCTATAGTGCAGGAAAGTTTCCTAGGTTTTTTGTTTTTTTTTAAAACAAGATTTCTGTGGGGAAGACTTAGGTGCAGCATAGATCTACCTGAACTAGCTGTGTGTTCTTAAGGCTGGATTAGAATCTACTATTTTGCTTACTCTGTAAAAAAGTAAAATTAATTGTATTCTTTAGAAAGGAGGTGGTAAATGTATCATGTAAGTGGATCAAGAATATAATTTTTCAAAACATGGAGTTATTTGAATATAAGTGATTAATTTTTAGTATCACTTAAGATGAAATATTGAAATCCTGTGGCATATTTGAAAAAGTAGAATGGATAATATTTGTTAAATGAACCTGCTTGAAGGGGAAAAGAATATGATTTCCCGAAGATGAACCTGAAAACAGTCATCTTTTTGTAAATTCTTTTACCTCTGGGATTATTAAAATTTTCTCCAGAATTTAGAGAAAGAACTGATGAACAGATTTCATACATTTCAACTTGATTAAATATTCACCTGGAACCCTTATCAGATACTAGCAGTTCTTATTTATAGTTTTGTTGTTTGCCAGATTCAGATACTCAAACTCTGAAGTCAATCCTTCAAAACTTCGATAAAGTTAAAAAATATGAAAGAGCTTAGGTACTTTGAACTTGCTTTCTGATTTAGAAGTTCATAATTTGCAGTCTAATAATGTTTTCAAATTTTCTCCACAAATACGAGAAGTAAAAATTACTTTCTGTTAGGAAAGCTTGTTTTCTTGAGAAATCATTTAGCTTTGAGAGCTGAAGTTTAAAGAATTGCTAGAGAAACCCAAGAGAGAAATACTTTTGGTGGAATTACTGTTATTCTGTTTAGAAATGTTGTCATCCAGGCGAGGAGCAACACTAATTCTTTGTGATTATTTTACTGAGTTGTCATCTAAAACAGTCTGCAATTGATGCCGTTGTTGAGAAACATTTGTGCAGATTGCTTGATGAATTCAGACTAATAAAGCACAAGTTTTTCCTAATGTGTTGCTCTGTAGTTAGTGGGTATTTGCAGGCTTTACAGACAACACTGTCACTTTTTCCATTGAAGGTTGCTCTGCTTAGAATACTCCTGACAGAAGCAACACTGGCAGAATTTGCAATTTGCCACTCAACAAGGTTGTCAGCATCAAAGGCCTTGTCTTGGGGCCTGACATGAATGTAAGAATATTATCCAGTGAGAACTGTGAACTTTGTTGAACTGATCTATCTCCATTATATCTTGTTGAATCCCAAACTTGGCATGTTGTCTACTGAGAAAAGCAGCTAGCTTTTGCATGACTGACTGCATGTAGCATTCATCCACTTCTCTTGTCTTCACTGTGGGCTGATATATCAACAAATTAATAAAGAAGTAACAAAAAAAGGGGAAAAACACAATGGTCACTCTGATTAAAGAGTCCTTAATCAATTCATAGGTCTTGTGCTTTTCCTGCACCTACAACAAATGCTTGACTTGAATAGACTCAGTATTTCCTCTTCAGTTGAAAGCCTATGGAAGTCATCAGGAAGTCACCCATGGGTTTTATTGGGCTTTATTGATCCTCTTCTGATAATTGGTAAGGAATCTGAAAACAGTGGGGCAAAATCAGAGTCTCATTATATATTCATAGCCGGATGTGAATCTGTGTGAGAATGTTTTTCTTGCTATTACTTCTCATTATGTTGCTTGTTGTATCTGCTCCCCTTCAGGATAGCTACCAAAGAGTCACATTGCAACTGAGAGTCTCTCCCTCTGATGATTTTGCAAACAAGAGGAAGAACATTTGAAAATGTCAACACCATTCATACCTACAAGTCAGGCTGACTGCTGACTGATTGTTACAATTCCATGGAAGTCAATGATGCTGAATGTAGTTGCTTGCGACCTGAATTTGGCTCACTTTGATATTGAGGTATTTTTCCCCCTTCCCTGAGAAATTTGTAATTTTCTCCCACCTGTAAGAAGTCCCATTATACTTTACTCTGGAGAACTGGCTGAGTCCATGGCAAATACAGTAAGCAACAAATGCGTTCCCATTTCACTACAAAGAACATATGAACTCTTTGTACCCAACACTTTACTCCCTGGCTTTAAGAAAACATTGTTTCATGTTCTAACTCTAATCAGCCTTTTCTGCCTGCTCAGAGAACAGAGAAGTTCATTGTTATATGCAGCTGTCATTTGTTCCATCTCCTTGCTCTTTCTGACTTCAATATCTTTGTGGTATTTAGTGAAAGTAATTTCAGTTAGAAATCTTCTGCCCTTTCAGTAAGTGCAAGTATAGCACTTCATCAATGGCCAAAGAATTCCAAGCTATCTGGGATGTATCAGGACAGTTGATAAAACCTCACAGAGCAACCTATGATAGTACATCCCATCATAAATAAAAAAAACCCAGAAAGGGCCTTTGTCAGTGTTTATCTGTAGCGCTTTTATTCTTTGCCCTTGATTTCCTCTTCAGAAAATTGATGCAACCTTAAATTGAAGCAGGAGGCTTGACAGGTGATGGTTAGTGTGATAACTGCTCAGATTTCATCAGCCAGTGTTTTTCTGGTGGTGCAATTGTAGGAACTTTCAGCTAGATTACCTGTCATCCACTACATCAGATAAAAGAGGGAGAGTTGAAAGATGCGGTTTTGCCACTGTACCTTATAGGAAATGAAAAGTGTGGGTGAGGTAACAGT
This sequence comes from Toxostoma redivivum, assembly GCA_013397375.1. Taxonomy (NCBI): domain Eukaryota; kingdom Metazoa; phylum Chordata; class Aves; order Passeriformes; family Mimidae; genus Toxostoma; species Toxostoma redivivum. The sequence continues at coordinate 57,719 of VXBI01000535.1, forward strand.
AGCTGAAAAGAAGTACAATTATTTTCTAATCAGGCTATTCCATCAAGAATGTCACTGTTGAAATTTGCAATCATTGGGCAGAATCCATTGTTAAATTTGCATTGTTAAATTCAAAGGGGGGGAAAATCCAAAAAGACGTAGTCATTCCTACTGTAGGTATTATCTCAAGCACTACTCTTGACTATCCATTTAATTCTTCTCTATATGAAAAGCAAAGTACAGTCTATATTTAGACAGAAGAAAATGTTCCTATTTTGAGTATATGTCTATATTCTTATTTCATTCTACTTATTCTGATGCTAGGTTATTGGTTGGTTTTTTTTCAAACTTCTGATAGCTCAATTGCTTTGTAAAAATGTTACTTATTTTGTGTTCATCCAAGCAATATTTTTATTTAGCAACTAATGCATGCTATCACTACCTAATATTAAAAGTATATAGTTTTTGTCAGTACATTTGTGAAAAAAATTGGACTGTTTTTGACCACCTGAAACCACTGAATTTATAAAGGTGACCTGAGTTTAACTAAATTTAATTGCACTTAGTAAATTTGATATTTTAAATTTTCTGTACTGACTTAATTCTGTGCATTAGCAATTACTTTCCAATGCTGAATCTCCTAAATACAGAGCAACTGAAATATATTTAGTGATATCTATACTCTGATTTATCTTGGTTATTCACCATAATCTATTCTTCTAGGTAGCTGAGGTCTGTTGTGAGTTTTATTTAAAATTATTACATATGCAAACTCTAAAAAAGAATAAAATGAAAACATAACCACCAGTTTGTTAAATACCACTATTCCCAATACTGCAGTTGAAAGTCTGTCAGTAATTCTATTATAAATGCTTATTTTTCTGAGGATTAGGCAGCTCAGCTATGAAAATTCTCTCTCGGGTGAGACTTGGCAGCTGAAAGTTCATCATGTGACTGCAGCAATTTGTTGCTATTGTTTTACCAAATATTCTCAATTTGTTAGAGATTTGTTGTCAAAGTTATAAGAAAGCAATTTTGGAAAATGCAGATGACTAAATCTACAGTCTCATAATATTTTGTTTGTGCCCATCTTAATAATAATTTCACATATTAAAATTATTCTGAAAGTGGTATTTTTATTTCTTCCCCCTTGGATAGCCAAGGAAACTGAGAGATCAAATGGATTGGAAAAAGCCATTGTTGGGAAGAAGTGGTGTTTTCTCTTAGGTTCTTTGTCATTATTTCATCCTCCAAATGGTTTCTATAAAGGAATGTTCACCCAATGTGCCATTGCTCATGCTAGAAACTGCTAAAAATATTATTAATTAAAAAAAATATATTTTTACATATGCAGACTTGAAATATACACATTTGCACTTTGGGTGTGATGAAGTGCCACAGTGTATTTTAACGCAGTGGCGAAGGAACTTCCTGAGAACTGTGGTTATCTCTGGCCATTGCAGAAAGCTTCTCATGCAATCCCTTTTCAGGCACATCCAGTTCAAAGGGGTGCTTTGTGTACACATGGGGAATTCTTTCTTGAAAAGCAATTGCAGCTACTTGGATCTCAGAGTAGGCAGTCAGCTGAACATAAACTTGCACTGTTAAAAAATGATAATAAAAACTAGGAAGGTCTTGCAGAAAAGATGAGAAAGGTTAAAAGTGTGGAAAGTTTGCTTGAGAGAGAAAAAGGAGATTCACAGAGCCAAGTCTGTCAATTGAGGAAAATGTTAAGATGTCAATTAGTCACTTGTAGGTTTCCATACCAAGAAGAGATTTTAATAACAGGATGTAATAAACATTATAAAAACTTGTTATAAGGAGATTTTGTCTTTCTTTAAAAAAAAAAATTGTGGTGAGCTATGTCATTTTGGAACATCAAAAATTGATTCATTGTCCTTCATTTAAAAAAAAGGCAAAAAATATAGCTAAAACAAGAGGAGATGTAGTTCCCAATTCTTCTCTGTATGCAGAGTGCTTCTGCACATAGAAGATGTTTTTCCAAATTTCTACTGACTTTTACTCCTTGGGGTAGAAGAGGCAGCAGTTGGGTCCATGTTTTTCTCACCTGTATGTAAAGAAGGTGGGATCTTCCATTTTCCATACACATCCTTAATATTGTTTAGACCAGATGTAGATATGATCCAGAACTTCAGGTACAGCAGGTGTCAGACCAGAAAGGAAAACATCTTTTCCCTATACTTCACAGTAATTTTCTGTTAATTTGAAAAAATAGCAAGATTTTAATAGTTTTCTCTGCTGGTCACTTGTGTATCAAATCAGCAGATCCTGATCTTTTGACTCAATATGGAAATGTCATCAATATAAGAATATTTGCCTAATTTTTCTTTTCAATTGAATCTATTTTCAGCTACTTGGAGATGTAAGGGGAAAATCAAAAGTGAATATAAATAATATAGGGAGTTTGATGCTCTGCAATAAGCAGTTTCCAGAAGAATTTAAGTTCTAGAACTGAGAGTAATGTTGTCTCAGAGAAGGCAGTTTAGGTGAGAGCAGATCTCAGAAGGATTTGAAGACACATTTGAAGTCTTTTTGAGAGATAAAGTATCTAAAACTGAATAAGTTAAAAAGCCCACCTAGAAAAATAGTGGTAATCCATGAGTTCATCTACAGTTAAGTAGACCAAGTGGAACCATCCAAGCAGACTGCAGCTTCCAATTCACGTTGCCTTTTACATGTCCAATAAATTCAACCACTGGAAAGGACTGCTCATTTACTCCATGTTCTATTTGTATATAATTATTATTAATGATAATGATGATTATGATAATGATGATGATGAGCAGTGTAAGAGAAATACATCAAAGATACAGTACAGCTGTAGTAGCACATCCCAGTTTTGGCAAGCTGCTTATTCAGGTGTCTAACTGAGTGCAGTGCAAGACCAAAAAGGTAAAAAGATGGCAGAGGGAGAGAGCAGCTGGAGATAAAGTTGTTTAAGTTCATGGAGAGGGACAGTGACTGACCTAAGTGTTTGACTCACAGTTTATCACTGATCACATCCAGCCATTACACCTTCCTGTTGATAAAATACCTGTTGATTAAGCAAGATATATATAACAAATAATTTATTAAAATTACTTAATTCGGTCTGGTTTTTTTCTTGTGCCAGATTTTTAAATGAGATGCATGGTATAAAAAGAGAGATTTATTCACACTGACAGTATAAAACAACCTTTCATGAACAGAAGGAGCTAGGAAAAGGATAAAACAGTAGCCACTCAATGAGTAGCTTGCAGGGATTCAAATAAAGCACTACTGTGCTGAGTAGCAGCATAGCAGAGTTTTGCTGAAAGAACAGACTGGAATGCCTCCTGCTTTGCATCATTACAGTACAGCAGTATGTGCTTATACATGCCATTAATTTATACAAGCTTTTTGGCCCCCAAAAAGTCAAATGTTAGAATAAGCTATCTACTCATCCTGTCCATAAATTGAAAAGTGGCTGAAATGATTACACTTGATCTGCAGCCATCTTCCACTGAAAGTCTATTGGCTTGCAAAGGCTGTCAGAGCACATTAACCACAGAGCTCTCTCCCAAACTGGATATACTTAGCTGCCATTTTTGTGCCTCATATTTTTTACTAGTTTGGTCTTAAAATAAGGTGTCATTAGGTGGAGAGCTGAGTAGCTGCATATTTTAACACTGATACACAGGAAAAAAATCAAACAACTGCAAACTCATTGTCTGCAGTATTGGGGGCAATTCAGGAGGAGTGAGGGGATAGCACAACATTTGCACTTTCATATGAGGCATTAGAGTCTAAAACGTAAAGTCTAGTTTTAGGTTATCTATCCTGGAAATATTTATATCTAGTGATTTTATCTAAATTTTGGAACCAGAATATTGACTGGACAGTTTTTTTATACTATGTTAAAATACAGGGTTTGAAATGCTCTGTGGGAAAAAACCCAAATATACTTGGTCAGTGTTTGAAGCAAGTGTGTCACTTCAGGCATTCAGAAGGTAACAAACAAATTGGCAAAAGAAAGCATGGGACATTCCCACAAAGTTTTGGTTTAAAAATGGTTGTTGGTTGTTAGCTTCTTGTCAATATTTTACTTGATCTTGTCTTTCACTGATAATACTAACGTGATGTTCTTAGTCATATATTGACTGCTCCCCACTACGCATTGTTATATAAAAACTTACTCAGATGTTCCAAATTTCACAGTGAGCCTACAAGATCAGAGCTAAAGACTGAGACATCTGAATGGGCACAGAATTGGATATTGTCCTTTGGTTAAATGCTCATGAATTTCAAGAACTTGACACCAACTGCTTTTAATGCAACAGACTGAGTTCCCCAAACTGAGGTCAAATCTATTTTAAAATGTTGGGTTACAACTGTAATATTGTTGAATTTTTGTATTTTAATCTTTCTCTATTTTAATTGCCTCAAAAATATTTTCACTGAAGTCTGGGAATCTCTGCCACTAATGTTTGGATCACAAAACGGATTATTTTCTGATTTTTTTATAGCCAAGTCTTCACGAGTCATTTCCAAACAATCATGGATATGTATATTTTCTACACAAAAAAAAATGTCTTTTGTGTGTGGTTGGCTGTCTTTTGTATGTGGTCATGGAAAAATTGCCACTCTCTCCACATGAGCACACCAGTGTGGTTAGGAAAGCACTACAGCACAAGAGTATGGCCCTGCCATATATTCATCCTGAGAGATGCAAACAGCTTTCACTTTTCCAGAACTCAGCTTTATATATAATGCTTTTGGTACTTCTAATTGTGGCCTAATAGGAGTTTGTGCCAGTAAGGTTGACATCTAAGTTTGGAGCCTTGATTAAAAATAGTTGAGGTGTGACCCTAAGCTGGTTCTATCGCTCTGTACATGAGGCTGATTGCATTCATTGAAGAAAGAACATAGCCCTGTAGTTCAGTATAGGACATATATGTTTCCCATGCAGTTTGGAAACTTCTTTTACAATACTTGGGGTTTTTATTATTTGTAAATATTTCCTTGTTATTAGAAATGCCATAAATTACTAGGAAGACACAGATACACAATTTCCAAAATTCTGGTCAGGGTTGTGCAACATTAGCTTGATAAAGGACCACTTGGATAGTTTGTCAAATTTTTGTTTTTGCTAGCAGAGCTGTGTTTGTTTTGAGCAGTGAGAGAATTTTGCTGCATAGTACTGTTAATTCTTTTCTTGAGCTATTTTTTACAATTTTATTTTATTATGAAATTGGTAGGTTAGAGTTCAAATGGTTTTATTTTAGGATTCTGAGTCTGTACGGATTCTACAAAGAAATAGCAGAGTATAGATTCCCTATAGTAGTCCGTGTTAACCATATACATGTGTTTGTGTTCACAGTATTAATTTTAGCTAAAGAATCTGTGCAGTCATTGAGCAGGCATATGAGCTCTCCTGTCTGTTCACTGCCATTCTAGACTCTTAGATATCCTTTGCAAAAAACTTTACAATTCCTAAACTAGCGTTTGACAAGATGAGCTGTAACAGGCTTGAAGATTTAACGGAGCTGCACATAAAAAATTTCTTAACTGGCCCTTATCCTGTATGTTCCATATACAGAGGAATATCTTAGAGGCTGGACATGGAAAAATTGCCACTCTCTTCACAGAGGCACACCAGTGTGGTTAGAAAAGCAGTATAGCACATGACTACAGCCCTGCCATACATTTGTACTGAGAGGAGCAAACAGCTTTCACTTTTCCAGGTCTCCTCTGGCTCCCAGGGTGTCTCTGTCCTCAACAACTCCTCAGTGATTCTTGTAGTGGGTGTGAGGCCAGCTTGGGTATCTCTGTACCCGGGCAGTAGGCACCCTAAATATAAGATGAGAAACAACAGATGGCTACAAACAGATGGGGGAACCTAAGTGACAATTAGATGCTATTGATCAGTTCTCACAACACAGTGGTATTCTATGGTTTTGTCCAAGCTGCTTTAAATGTGGTTCAAACATTCACTGCATCTTTTACAGTGGTGTATTTGCTGGACTGAAGATGGAAAGAAGAGCTAGATGTATTTTGGCCTTATCCTGAGCACTGGAAGGAGTGTACCACATATTTTTACATCCTGGAATGGATTCACACAGGGTCCACAGTCCCATTCATGGCTTCAGTGAAAGAGGGTATACGTGAGGCTGGCAAAAATGAACTGCAAAAAATGTGCTGCTGAGGAGTGGATCAGATGTTACCATAAAATCAGATATGCTATTGACTTGTATCTTGTTGGTACCTTTGCCATCCTTTAGTGGAAGTGAATGTACAAATGTTTTTGTCCCTGAAACATAGTCTTCTCTATGTCCAAATGATTTTGTTGCTGCCCCATAGTTCATACACCACCATTGCATGAATACTTTTCTGGTAACATAGTGCCTATAACATTATAAGGCCTCAGCTTGTTGTCTATCTCTAAGTTCTGGAAAGTTGGGGGATTTTTTTGGTTGTTTTTGTTTTTGTTGTTTTGTTGTTTGTTTTTATTTTTGGAGTTTGTGTGGTTTGTTTTGCTTTGTTTTGTTTGTTTGTTTGGTTGGTTGGTTTTGAGTTTTTTTAGGGGCTTTATGTTTTTGTTTTTAAAGTGCCCAAAAGTTTCTAATGAGTAAAGGGAAGAATAAGAGCCACCTCCCCTGACTGCCTGCAGTTAGAAAAGAGAATCCATTATGTTCCTATTATTGTTGTGGTAAAGGCCAAGTGTTTCTTGAAAGGGATGTTACTATTCACAATCAGGTGTAGGATACTGCAATGGCTGGCAGGCCTGGGCCAGGATGGTAATTCCTCTCTTATGTCCATCAGCAATGTAGAAAAGGCTCACTCCTGACTTCCCATGCTCTGAAGCTGTTGCATGGGCAGCATGAAATACGCTGTTGGGGTATTTTTGGTTGATTTTTTTTCTCTTCAGCCATTTTGCATTGCCAATTAGTGTCTGACTCTGTCATTGAATATTCATGCTTTGGATTGTTTTTCAACAAATTGTGTCTTTCCAGTCCAAACCTCATTTTGTTACAGTATTTCTGCCTATGCTTTTAATTTCTCAGGGTGCCTTTGTATTATTTGTCTTTGTTCTTACTGGTACTTTCAGCTCCTCCTAAATTACCATTGTTAGCTCATTATGATAGTGAATTCATTAAGATCATTACTTCTTTCAGATTATTACTGAAGATGTTAAGAAAGACAAACTATTCTTTCTCCATGGGTAAACCTCCCACAACACCTCTCATCAATGCAATGCACTGCCTTTGCCTTGCAATTTCTTTCCAGCCCACCAAATCCTCTTCTTCAGGATTATACTAATCCATTTTCAAACTCAGAGGTTGTGAGATGCAGCTTCAAGGCTATAACAAAATTCACATAGATTGGCTGCATTCTTTTTGTCCCATTGCCAACAGCTTCATCCAATAAACATATATGTGTTAGCTTGAAGTTGAGGGGATTCTTTAAGAGTTAAACATATATATGTAGGATTAAAATCTTAGTGCTCTTTTCAAGTTTATCTTATTATTTTTTTAAAGGACATCCAACATCCAATAAATCCAGGATAAGGCGCTCTCAATAAACCAAAGCCAAAGGTTTCTCATAGTTTCAATAGCTGGTAATTTTTATAACATTTCTCACTGTTGGTCATTATTTTACTTAGGTTAGCTTTTTATTGGTCAGATCACTCTTCTCTGCACCAGTTTGGTGATTTTGGTTCCTTATCCTGTAGATGTCATTAAAACCCCAAAACCACCAGGTCTTTATTGAGAAGAAAATTCTCATTATAGCAAAGGATATGTAGTGTCTTTTGGATGGTTTAAAAGTTTTAGAATTTCACAAGTAATTTATTCCAGACTCTTTATTGTTATTATTATTTGTAAAAGGGTTTGCCTTATTTTATTTTTTATAGTAACTTTCCTTTTCAAAAAAATTATTAGCAACAGTCTTACTGAATCATCATTCATTTGGAGTCATTAATTTTGTATCCATGTTAATTTCTATCTCTGTTTATGGTTGTGAAAGCTCTAAAAATTGTGCTTGACTCTTTGGATATTTCCTCTTCACTGAATACCCTTATCATTCTCAATATTTTGGCACAATCAATATCTGCAGTTTATTTAAGTTTGCTTTAATCTTCGACTCTTAGAAGCCCTTAACATCTCTTTTTTTCCAGCAACTTTCCTTATAAAATTCACATTAGTTTTTTTGATTGTTTGTGGGGTTTTTTGTTTTTGTTTTGGGTTTTTTTTTGTTGTTGTTTTTGTTGTTGTTTTTTGTTTGGTTTTTTGCTTTTTGTTTTTTGGGTTTTTTTAACAGAGAACTTGATATCTCTGGCCCAGTTTCTGATTCCCCCAAAATACAGCCAGATTTCCAGAGCAATGATGGTAAGAATGGCATCATTCTAACTTTGGACTTGAGGACCCAGGAAAGCATGACCCTTTGCCTCAGTCTTTTCTCTAAAGAACCAGACTATATTGTCTGTTGTTCACTTGTATTCTAACTCCATTTAGTCTATATTACTTCTTAAAGTTTAGGTTGCAAGTGGAGCCCAGATTCATGAGAACAGGCTTCAGATTTTGTCCTTTATGAAGTGTTAAATGACAGCAGTGCTGGGTTTTACATGGACATAGCCACAGGCATCTTAGCCAGGCTTGATATCTTTGGTATCTTATGGCCTTCAAACCCAACTGACCTCACTGGGAACTGCATTTGTGCAGTGTTTAGATGCTGTTATCACAAGCACAGTGAGTTCTTCCAGTTCTGTGCTCTATCTCATACTGCTAGAATTTACAGATTATGCAATGTTTGTCCAAACTTTCCTAGCAGTCTATAAAATGCTGCCTGACTTGATTTTTCTCGTGGTTAAAAAAGTGTCCAAAAACTGCAAAGACCAGGCTATTACAAGAAACTAGGTTAGTCAGATGATGTTATTGTGTCTTAAATTTACACACAAAATGCAAGACCCTTAGCTTTCAGTAAACTGACTTAGAACTTCTCATTTACCTCTGGATCTGGTCTGTGAATTTCACATGCAAGAATAAAAATCTCATATACCCTTTCCTTGGTCTCCTAAGTAATGGTCTATATGAATCCATATAACCTGTGGATACTTTACATCTGACTTTTCTATCATGTGATTTATTTCTTATGAAGAGAAGAGAGACCATTCCCATCATTTTAGCACAGCATATTTTATATGTATGATTTTCTTGCAAATAAAATAAATTTTCTAAGATATTTCAGCTTTATTCCCTAGTCAGAAGGTAAACTTGTATATTTTGTTATTGATGTAACTTGAAAGATACATGTTAAGCCTTTTGTTTAAAGTACATTTAGAATTAAACAGGCCGCATTTGAAGTAATTTATCTAAATAGATTTTGGAAAGAGAAAGGAGTCTGTTCATTTTAATATACCTTCAGAAATATTTTACTTCTTGATGATGACAGCAGCTCTTACTGACAACTATTAATACATTATAAACACCCCATCAGAGTTATATAAAAACATGTCAGTTTTAAAGAGAACATCTTTGACAGCAAATTTTCTGATTGTGAAACAGCTGTGCCTCCAGTACAATGCATTAAGTAGTTTATTCCTTTTAGATAGTTAAATTGTGCATGAAATGTTGCTGGCGCAAGGGCTCCAAATCTGGCCTGATTAGCGAACATCTGTTACATTGGAAAAATTCATGTCTACCCTAATTAGCTGTCAGGCTGATGTACATCAGCCCTGATGGTGAGGGATCCTGTGCTGTTTAAGTCAAACAGGTTTCTCTCCTATCCCATCACCTGCCCTTTCAAATCTTTTCCTCTGGTGTGTTGCTGTAATTAGAGATTGTTGGAAATACAATAGAGCAGGTTATGGTCAGTTATAGTCCCATCTGTGCAATTTTTTTATTCCCACAAAACTTACAAACTGACATAAAGCAGTCCTAGTAGTCAGGCTAAGATCTATGTATTTTTCTAATCCTAATCCACTCACAAAATATGGAGACTTTTCATTCTGCTAAAGCAAACACTTTGGGGTGACTGAAAGAAAATTAATAATAGGCTGACAAATTTGTCTTTTTGAAAAATTATAATTTCCTAAATAAGGGTATTTTGGGTTGAGTATGAAATGTGGCAAAGGATTGAAGAAATCTCATGAAAACAGTGTTCCCTGCTGTTGATATTCCAGCATCTTCTGGCTGGAAGAAGTATGGACACCATACATCTCATGTAATGTGTACATAAATGCATGCATATATTTAAAATTCCATACTAGATGGACATCTCTTAGCTTGGAGTTCCAACAATTTTTACTATATTTGTAAGGGTTTGTTAATTTGTTTTTATTGATGCTTTATTTTGTATAGATACAGAGATCTTATTATTATTAACGGTAGAAATATTTATTCAGGGTACTAAGTTTCTTTATTTTATTCAGCAGTCCTAATACATAGATATCACCTAAAGACAAAAAAGCAGTTCCTCAGATGGATAAATTTTTGTGACTCTATTAAAGGTCCACAGGCTTAACATTGATTAAGAACCTAGTGCTATTCAATGAAAATAAATTGTGTTTTCATTACTGACTTTTCCCTGTGTCCCAACAGCAAGGAGTAATTAATTCTCATTCTTTTAATTTCAGATTAGGATGAACCCTTTTGGTGAATTTTTAGATTGTTACCTGACTAGCAAGTGGTTAGTTAAGGATTATTTTAAAATACTGTGAAAGAAATTATCTTCCTTATTATGTAGTCAAGGGATTGAAAATTGAGAATTCAGAGTTGCACAATTTCTAACTGGCTTTCCCTGTGGGGCAGAAATGTGTCATCACCTCTCACTCTGGTGTCCTCTGGAAAGAAAAGAAATATCCTTTTGCTGCTTTGCACCAAAAGAATTGGTGTGGAGCCCTTTGGCTGGATACCTTGGTAGTACAGATCTTCTCTTGTCTCTCTCCCTTCTTGCTTTGTCTCAGAGACCCTGAAGAAACCAGATAGAGTATACATAATTATGAATGGAGGGCTGTAAAAGGTGTGAGAACCACCTCTACACTTCAGCTTATGTCAGTTTAAAACGGGCTCCAGGTATTTGTTTCATGTGTTGCTTCAAATATTGCCACTGTGGAATCTTACTGATCTTTAAATTATTACAGAACGCTGACATTCACATTAAATGGTGTCTATAAGAACAGTTATTAAAGGAAGTTTCTAAGCATAACTGAGATGCAGTTAAAGTTGGTTGTAAGTGTTTCAACTTTTGAATTTGTAGCTAAAGAAAGAGCGGCTACTTTGTAAAACTTGCGGTGAAAAATCCATCTCCAGCCATGGATATATATGTATGTATGTATGTATGCATGTATGTGGTGGTCAGTACTGCTGTCCTGTTGAAGCATTGAAAAAGAACACACTATAATTCAAAAAGAACAATCCAATTGATAAGTGTGATGCACATTAGAAAGGCAGACAAAAAAATGTGAGAATGTTTGATAATGTTCATGTGAACCAGTATCAGCCAGCCAAGGATGGTAAAGCAGCAGATGAAAGAGGAAGGAAGGTGCAATTTATGTTCAGGTAATCACTACAGTTAGAATTTCCCTCCTAGTAGCATTCTTTTAGCTGTAAGTGACACTTTATTGCCCTTAGTGTAACAGAATAGGCAATGAGGTGAGTTGAACATTCACAAATTTTTTGAAGTTAGGATGCTGAGGTACATGAAAGATAGGGAGTAGTGCAAAAAGGGAAGTGCTGAGATTGATTGATATATGCCGAGTTACTGTCACATTGTGTGCATGGGACTAAGACAGTAAAGGAGAATATTGTAAAAGGTAAACAAATAGGAAATTAAAAGATTGAGAGCCGAAATTAATGTAAAGGAGTCTCACCTCAAATTAGCAAAAGATTAAAATTAAACTGCTTTGGAACTGCTTTGGTAATTGTATCTGTAGGCTTGGTGAGAGATTGGCACTGAGGGAAGCCTGTTAAAAGAAGATTCAGCTTAAAGGCATTTGGAATAGCAGTAGAACCCTTGGAGTAGTTGAGATACATATTTATTCTGTTGTCCTTATCTGTTACTTATTTGTCTGTAGAAATCAATGGATTTGCATGCATTTCTGACTGCAGTATTTAATGTGCTTTCTTCTGGTCAAAATATTACTCAAATTGTATGTAGTCAAAAAACTAGCAGATGTCTGCTGGGACATTTGAAACACATCAGAGGAAAAGCTGGTATCTCTCACATTGCTTACCTAACATTTGCAGTCGTATTACATTTAACCAAGTGTCTAATGCCATTCAGAACTGCTCAGGGCACTCCTCTTCCTTTTGATAGAGGCATCAAAAGATTGGTGACCATTGTTCACTGGGGGTGGTACACCCTTGAAGATGCTGTGAAATGCTTTCTTATCAATTTTACAGTGCTATCAAACCGTATCAGCTGAGTGGTTTTGTTCAAGACCAGTCATTTAAATTAATATAAATGGTATAGTTAATGGATCTACTGCAGCTCAGGATGAAGCATGGCAATGGTCCCATCACCGGGACAGCAATGCCCAGGGTAGTTCATAGGATCAGCCATTCCTGACTGCATGCATGATGTAAAAAACTACTCCAGGAACTAACAACACTTGATCCATCAGTATTTGTTGAGTCCTAGGGGAAAAAAAAAAGGTTAAAGTGTTCAGATTCTCTGAGTCTTGCTAATTTTCAGAACGACAAGGTCCTGGATGTCTGAACTTCCACTGATCTAACTGTATTTTGAATCAGATGATAAATGGGCCTCAATAAAGTTTTGGGATCAAAAATCTGGTAAAGGAGATGCACTTTTTTCAGGATGTGATGTCACAGAAAAAGTTGTTACTCTCCTGTGTGATCTCAGAGAGAGAACTGCTGTTTTATTTGGTGCTGCAGCCTGCTAAAAAAAGAATAAATCATTAAATATACACCGTAAGTCAATTCGCCCTCACAAACTGACAAATTTATATCTGTCTTTAGCATGGGAGCCATTACATGGGATATCAATTACTCCAAAAGTCATCTTTCACATTTGTTTGGCTTTCATTGATAGCGATATGTACAGGTATTCTATGCTCTGCACCAAAACCTGAGGGAATACCTACAGTTACCTTTTGGGGCTCCCTTCCCTAAATTATAAGCCAAGCCCTAATCACAAATGCATCATCTCATGCAGTGAACACGTTTTGATATAAATCTTGAATATAATTTGCATTGAAAATTAATGGATCGATATTTGAGTTTTATCAGTTTGGATCCAATTCCCTGAGACATAAAGTTTTTTACAACATAAAAACAAGTAAAGAGCACTCTCAAGTTCAAAAACAGTTTTGCTGGAGGAAGAGTTGAAAAAAAAAACCTAAATATGAGTTTTGGGTTGACATAATCCAGGTTAAATCTGAAAAAGAAAAATACTTACTTTTGTAAAACGAAAGGCTATTTTATCACTCAGAGAATGTCACATCAATTGTAAAGCCATCAGCCTCAAGGCTTGTTGGTGATTGCTTCATATTTACTGTTAGTCCAGCAACGGAGAGGGTACTTTTACAGTCTTTGGACAGACTAGTGAGTGTGACATTTAAAGTGTTGATTTTTGCAGCACTTATGTTAATTGTTGTAATTTTCCTGATGAACCACCATTCTGGTTCCCTGATGCAGCCAAGATAGTTTTACATTTTCTATGCAGGCCTCTTTGCCATTTGGTCTGTGTAGTGTCAGCTTCGAGTGCTACTGAAAGCAGACAAAATTGCAAGCAAATTGCATCAGATTGCCAACATTGTGAAAAGGTAAATTGCTTGCAAATCTATTTAAACCACTGCCCTATTTTCATCAGCTTCAGTACTTGGTATTCATGATTGCTTAATTGGCGACCTTTCCTATTGTGTAGTGCTTTATGGTGTAATGGAAAGCGATCTTTACCAAACCAATTACCCTTTTTTTCTCAGCACTACATTATTGCTGTGATTGCAACTGCCAGTCCTTTGTAAATGAACTTTCTGATTTCAATGATGTTTTTAAAATGTAAGATAGAAAAAAGTGGCATTCATATTGTGTGATGTTCTATTTTGAAGCCTTTTTGTAGTCACCATTGTCTGGGAAAATGGACTGAAGGGTTACACAGTACCTACAAATATCCATGTAACTATTATTAATATTATCATAATGTCTCCCTTTGTACAGCAGCTCAATTAGGAAAGGATAGGAGAAATATTTTGTCACCCTGTCAAGTGCACAGGAAGTGTTTTTGATGCCTCTTTTTTGACACATACATTATCTTCACTAATAATATGAGATTCCTTTTTAAGACATGGAAATAAATATACAAAATCTTAGCTGCTATAATAATTTAAATCACCATAACTTTACAAAATGTAGTTTTGAAGAGTCCTAGCTTTTCCAGACATTTAGGTATAAAATATTTTGAAATACTGTGGACAGTATAAATAAAGGTAAGTGTTACCTTTTCCTTCCACTAGAACAGGGATTGCAGCTATTTGTCTAGTAAATACAGAGATAGTGAAAGAACACATTTCACAAGGTGCATATTATCTACTTTGGTTTTGGTTTCAGCAATAATAGGATGCAAATGTTTGAATGTATTCCTGTACTGACAAAAAAATTGGATTCTATAAAAATGACCATCCTCATTTATTTTTGTAATACAGGATTAAGAAAATGCAGAATTCCAAGAGCTTACTTTGTGTATTTATTTATGTGATTTAGGAAATTATATCGTTACTCGTAAGTGGCGACACAGAATGGGCTCTACAAGTAATTTAGTCATTCCCTAATATGGTACTGTAAGTGCAAATGGATGCATCGTTCTACCCCCTACAGTTAAGAATTCTGTTGCAATGACAAAAAATTGAAAGGATTTCTTTTACTCTTTGTTCTTTATTCTTTTGCCAATTAAAAAAATCTTCTGGTCAAGGTTTCTGATGATTTTAGTATTTTTGTTGTGGTTCAGTGGTTTATTTACAGCTGTGCTCTTCAGTAAAGGAAGTCTTTCCCCAGTTGTGTAGTCTTTGTTTTTTATTTGTAAGAGAAAAACATAGCTGAAATCTACTGTATGGCAGTGTGATTCTATTTCAAAGCAGTGAAAAACTTTATTTTCTCTACTTTAGAAAATGTCAGAAGTCACTTACACGTTTGAGTTTCTGTTTTATATCCATAGCCTGTAAGCCAGCATGAAATACTATTGATTTCGAGTACGTCATGGCATGTATAAACACAGTGTGTGTGCACATGCACAGATATTCTCCCAGTTCTAATTTAGTTATTGTTTTTGTGGGAAGAGAGAAAGGAAGGTATCCATATCCCCGCCTTTGTAGAGGGTAAGAACGTAGCAATGCAATTACCCCAATATCAAATTAAGAGGGTTTTTTTTAATCAGAAAAGCTTAGGTGGGGGAAATGACTGAAAGAGAGAAATCCAGGAATAAAATTTTTGGAACTTCTTCCCATATATGTGTTTATAGAACACACAAATTGTCAAGTAGAGCTTGTTATCCCTCAATTTACTCTGTGACCATCGTATGGATACCCTAAGTGCCAATAGCAGGGATGATGTCTTCACCTCAGAATGGAGTTCTGCTCTTCAGAAAGCAACTCCATATCGTGGCAGCAGTGAATAAGTGGACATTCAAACCTGGTATTACTGATGCACAGAAGCAAATCAGTAGCTGAAGAAAGCTGGCACTGATGGAGCCCAAAGGTGAGGAGGGACTTTTAACTTGGCACAGTGAGAAGAATGTAGCTGCAAAGGGGGGTCATGGATTTGTGATGGGGCAGTGTAGGTTCAGTAAAGCAGCAAAATAACAGGAGTGGTAGCTAATTCAGTGGAAAGCACTGTGAGGAATGTGTTGAAGGGTTTTGAGAGTTATAATGGGCATATAAAAATGACAGAAAATTCATGGGGCTTGTTGTAGACATTTTGCATTGTTGGTGAAACATGATCTGTGTGGCTGAAAGTGTTTCATGATGCAAAATGAACTCTATGTCCATATCATAAAACCGAAAATTCCAGATAGTGTAAAGTAGATGAACAGAAACAAGGAAGTACTGTGTTATGTCGTCCACAGTTCTCTGTTAGTTCTTTGTTGAAAGTGTTCTTTAAGGCTTAGTTGTTGCTTTGATATCAGAGTTGACTCTGCCTTCAGTGATATAAATGGGACGTTAACATAGTCACTGCAAGTTCATATTGTGAGCATTGTTGTCCTGAAAAATATTTTAAATTACTAAGTTTAAATTGATTCATTGCGGAACTACCAGGAACCACTGCTCTGCTGCACCGGTATGTTGTGTATGTTGTCAACAGGATTTTTAATCCTATAGACAAATAGTTCTGTTTACCTAGTCGTCTTTATTGTGCATAAATATAATAAAATAATTGCAAAATTAGGGGACAGAATTCTGCTTCTAGTTTGAAAGCTACAGAAATCCATGATGCTTGCAAAGTAAAAGCATATAAAGGCATTCAGAAAGGAATACACACTAATATCTCTTTAGCTATTCTTTGGTGGAATGTCATTAAACCTTGATGAGTTTATAAATAAAGGCCTGATGGAATTAATCCATTTTTAAAGTACCTCTGTATGTGTGTGTAAGTATACAATATATATGTCCTGCTTTTCAGGTTACCTGACAATGAGTGGAAATTTGGCAGCATGGGCTCTATGATGAATGTTTCTAAGCTGACTTTAGCAGAAACATGTCTGGAAGTGTCCCTGTCCTCAGTCATTCACCGCTCAGAGAGGTAAGTGGGCACATCATTGAAGTTTGAACTGTGTGTGGGTGACAAGAGTCAAACAACAACTTGTATTCAGAATTTTTCTTGTGTCTAAATAATGTTATTAGAACAAAATTCTTCACTGTGATGGAGTTGGTGAGGCAGTGGAACAGGTTGCCCAAGAAGCTGTGAATGTCCCACCTCTGGAAGTGTTCAAGACCATGTTGGGTGGGGTTCTGAGCAAACTGGTCTAGTGAAAGGTGTCCCTGCCCTTGGTGGGGGGAGGGTTGGAGCTATCTGGTCTTTAGGAGCCCTTCCAAACCAAACCAATGCTATGATTCTATGATTATTGCATTCAGAGTAAGATTGTACCCCACCACGACAGAGAGTATCTGTATGCTATTTTTTATGTATGAATAGGGGGGTTTTTTACATGGATATGCATTTACCAGTTATTTCATGCATATGGAAGCTTCTTCTAAGTTTGGTTGATACAGAGTCTGAAAGGATTTATTTTCCTAATAAAAGCTCAATTTTCAAAAAGACAACCATAAATTCTGTCATGCCATCAGCAACTGTGTAAAACTTTGGTTAATCAAAAACTTGGGGACTATTGGAAGTCTATTCAGCTGTAGGTTAGAGGCTAATGATAAGCATGGAGGCATTGCTTTGTATGTCTCTTTAAGTTTGCAAAGGTCTTTGATATCTCTGGGACTAAAATTGATATGTGGATATAAGATATCATTTGTATTAATTTACAATTCGCACAGCAATATGTAATCTCTCCTGAACTTTATCTGCATGACACGACAGCAAACTCTTACCACAAAATTTCCACATGTTTTTCTAAATTAAGAGGGTGTTTCTCTGTGACAATATTTGGTTTTATTCCCTCACATTTATGCCCTAGACTAAATTATAGTATTTTGTTTGCAATTTTTTTGTCATATCATGTTAGCCTAATATACCACTAATACCATTTTAATACACAAATTTTAGAATTCCTACTCATTGGATGATACAGTAAGTTATCACATTAGCCTGCTATGACTTCTTTTTGTGGTATCTGTTACTACTCTATAATTACATTCCTACCTTAAGTCTGATAGGTGCCACCATTGCCCACACTTCTGCATTTGAGACTCTTCATAAATTCTGTGTTACAAAGTTCTACAGCTGAAGAGGTAACATTGATCTAGTCAACAACATTTAGTAGTGTATTTGCAAATATCTGTGAGTTCAGTCTGCTATGGTACAACAGCTACACCTGAAAATTGAAGTTTTGTTTTCTAACTTAGAAAATAAGACAAAAGAAAAATATTATTATTGTAAAGCAAGCAAGCAAAAAAAACCCCAACCAAAACAGTGCTTACACAGAGTACCTGGAGTTTCTGCAGCAAATGAAAGAGGAAACCTTTCTCAAAAGCAGTATTAAAAACTCCTTTGTTTCCCTACAGTTTATTTTTTCATGTAATGTTCTATTCACCTATTCAAATAGATTTATAAACCTTCAAAGGAAAGGGAAAGGCAAGGAAAAATCCCTGTATTGGCGCTGACAACTCAGTGCCTGCAGCTTCTTTGTAAGGTGCTGTCTGGTGACACTCCCTTCTGTGGAAGGAAGCAAGAGAATTTTACTGTCCTGGACCAGGCAGCCTCTCATGCTCATTATGACCAAACTGATAGAAGCAATTGTTTCTCACTGCTTCTTTGTTTTCCTTTTTACCTTACCTAAGGTAGAATTTTATTTCTTGGTTTAACCAGAATGGTAAGAGGCCTGGTGTAGTAAATAGATGAAATGATGAACTGTGCAGCTGTCTGGACATCATGTACTCTGATTCTTTGAGCTGGATTATTTGGATTATTTCCCATCCCTGTGAGGCCAGATTTGCCTGAGGTCTGCAGCAGCGTCTTAGATTCACAGTATTGGAGCACCTACTCATTCCAGTCTTGCAGTTACATCAGTAATCAAAATTAAATACCTAAATATATTGTGTTTTGCTTAGAAATAAAATCAGGTATATTTTAGAAATGCTTTAACAGTACCGTGTTGCCATTAACAGGCCATCTTGAAACTAATTCTCACTCCAGTTAACCTATCTATATAATTGTACACCTGCTCTTTCTACATGGACTTTTGCACGTGTCTTTTTGGAGTTGGTCTGCTTAAAGCAGCCACAGCCTGAGAGCTGAATCTATGAGGTTTCCATTTAGATGTGGCTGCTGTTCGCACCCCCCTCTCCATCTTTCCATTCCATCTAGGACTCCATTCCTGCTTGCATTCCCTTCCATCATGTTCTTACTGAGACACCACAGTTGTAATCCAAGGTCAGAAGCTGGCTGATTATTTTGCCTGCTTTCAAATTTCTAAGAGTGGCATATTCCTATGTGTGATTTCTCCCAAGTTTGGTTTTCAAACCAGCTAATTTGCAACCATTTCCCAAATATTTTCTTAAGGTTCCTGCACTGTAAGATGTGACTGTATGCCTTTTAACCTCTTCATTAGCTGAGTAGGAAAGATGTATCTTTGATCAAAATAAAGTTGCAATAGGACATCCAGAGGTACACAGTTTTGCACGTCTGGAAGAAGACTGGAAGAAAATCTACACATCTGAGTAAGACCTGAAATATCTATATGTTTTGCTCCTTGGTGACATTTTTTGAAAGGTACTATCTGTGCTTCAGATTCTTGTGTTACTGATTGTTCTTCAGGTTCTGTGCCTAAATTATGAACAGATTATGGTTGTCAGGCGAGCAGATTTACAAAGCAGTGGGAAACCAAGAAATTAATATTTGATTCTCTGCCTTTCTACTTACTGGCCATAGTACTTTCTCCTTTGCTGCAGTGTGGGTCTACAGAAACAAAAGTGGAAATTTCTCTTTGACTATGCAAACCACCACGGTCACTCCACAAGTGTCCCCAGTCACAAGAATATCTGTTCCTTTGAGTGTTATTCTGCAATGTCATAAATATACTTTCAGTAAAGTCTTCTGACCTTATAGCACTCTTTGGGGAGCTGCCACAGGTTCTGTCAATGCACATGTCCATCCTTTTAAAGGGGAAGTATTATATGAGCTGGAGCAACCATGCTGGTTAAAGGCTTCTCAGCCCTTTCAGTGCATAAGTCAGACATAGTAATGAAATAATATGTCTCATGTTGTGTGAAAGTTTTTATTTCAAAATAAAAAAATGTTATTTACCTGACATCCATTGACTCCTCAAATTCCTGGAAGTTTGCTATTATTGCTTCTATGATTCAGTTTTAGTAGTGCTAAATTCATTGCCCATGTTCAAGCTGTATTTTGCTCAGATTTATGGATTTAATATTCATGCTGATACACAGTTTGTTTTACAGCCTACTACAGGTGAGTGGGCAACTTTGTCGTTGGTCACAGTTTCAGAGAAGCAGGTCCAGGTCAGAGCAGATGAGTCTGATGGGACACATTTCCCTCCAAAATTTATCAGGAATTGTCTATTCCTACCATTAACGCATATTAACATTGATACTACTAAGTATTTAACCATAATGATTTCACTTTCTTAACCCACCTTCAGCATCTCTCTTCATAAGAGAGAGCTAAGGGTTTGTAGAGTATTAAATATCTTTATTCAGAACTCTCGAATTATTCATGAAGCTAGTAATACACTTTAATTTCTTTGTGTTGCTGCATTGTGGTTTTATAGATTGACTGTAATTTTGCCTACGCGTGCCCTCGGGATCTCAGAAACTGAGCTTCATTATTTCAATGAATTTTCACTAAGTATATCTTGGTCACTTAAACTACATTTTAGCAAAGAAATTATAGGAGGTCAACAGATGAAAGTATACTTTTTTAAACATGGTGTAATTTCCTTTTGATTATTTTCCTAGCTTTTGAATTGCTAAGGAGTGCACATGTTCCTTTATTTCTGGACCAAAAAAAAAAAAAAAAGTTAAGGAACAAGAATTCGTGGAATTTAATGGGAATTCTAGTGCAAATCTACATGATGTACTTAGCAAACAATCCCAGCAGCAGTGGTGATTAGCGCCCTGGTCTTAAAGTCTGGTGATTTGAGGTCTCTTCCCCCTTGTTGAGTAGCTGCTCCAGGGCATGGCTCCTGGTGAGCTGTGACCTTTCATGAAAGTACAACAGGCTTCATGGGAAACTACTCCAGTGCTTCTGTCTCTGACCTTGTGCTCTGGAGATGCGGTGATTTCTCCAGAATGAGCAAATACTGAGATACTTTTCAGAATTTTCTATATTTTGGTCTGGTTTCTGTGGTGTATCTTGTGTGATGTGCTCTACAGCTAGTTCAGGTATGGAATAGGATGTGTGTGATGCTGCACTTACTGCAACTCAGCCAGAAATATTAATTTTTTGCAGGTGGCAGGTGAAATTCACTGGGGTGTTAAGGAAAAGTTTTGATGAATAGCCACACATTCGCTCCACCTAAGGTCTGTTGTTGCATTTGAACTGTAAACTGAAATGACAGTCACTTGCATGGCAGAACACCCAGGAGAGCAGAGCAACAGCAATGCCACCTGTTACTCATATTGTGAGTGGTGAAAAGACAAAGGGTTCCACCTGGTATGAGAAGATATGACAAGATATGATCTATTCCTTCATTTACTAGTGAAGAGATTCTGACAAAGATTATGTGTGCATTGAAAGGTAGATATTTCCATTGTGTGCTTTACATGCTGTAGCAGTAACTATTATTTCCCTCAGGACCTTGTCATATTTAGCAGTATTTAAATTTTATGAAATATTGAATTGCATTACATCTTTGTTATTCCTTCCTTGAGCACCATCAGTTTACAAAAAATGGTGATGTATTACCATGTGAGAAATTTTAGAAGATGCATAGAAGTTATAGTTTATTCTTGACTAAGTTATATAGCATATATATCTGCCCAATAACACATTTCTTTAAATGCTAAGGTAAAAAGCTTTTTACTTTGGGAAATTAGATCAGCTTGAAAAATATTTTAAAAAAAGAAAGAAAGTAGAAACAATTACCAAATATTATATCTGTAAAGGGAGAAGGGTACAGTAGGTTTTCTGGTTTACTAGTTAAGTATAGCTTTAAAGCTTCATGAAGAATGTCATCTGCTGCTTAGGAGGATGTCACTAGAAATGTAAACGATTATAAATTTTATAACTAACTGTGAAAGTGAATCTTTCAGCAACAGATGAAATTTTTATGGTTTCCTTTGCTGTCCTAGGTTGTGCCTGTGAATCTTGGATACAGGGATCTAAAAGATCCTGTGAGGCTGGAATCCAGTGAATACATTTCCCTCACCTGACTCAAGCTGTAAGAGCACTGCATCACCAGAGACCTCTGCTCCTTGTGTGTCTGCCAGGACAGACCTTTTGTCACTCCTATTGCATAGGCTGTAAGCTGAATAACTGCCTTTAGCAAGGAATGAATTGGTCTAGAAGGCCAAAAATAAGGTTGGGATGAATCGCTTTACAGAGTCCAACATTTCTCTCTACAGGTTGCTGAAGAAGGTCAGCTAGGACAGGTAATTTTTAGAGCTCAAAAGTTAAGCAATGAACTGTCTGTTGACATGCTAACAAGTCTGAAGTAGAGCCAGAGGCAAGAATTGAGCCTTGAGACCCAGTGGGAGACTTGTGGAAAATTTATAGTATCTTTAAATAGTCCAGATTTTCTATGCCTTCATACTCAACATTGTCTGAGATTAGTTTCCTTGAAGAGATTTCAGATTAGTTTGGCAGAAGCAGACACATCCTAGATTGCTAGTTGTATTTGAAATGTTTAAACTCAACCCAGACTTTGTTGGCAGAGTTATTCAGTAATTACTTTTCTGTGTTAAAAACAGGCCCTTGGTTTTGTTCAGAGCTTGTGGTCTCTTGGAAGACCAGGTCAGTTCAGTGTCCATTTCTACAAGGTAATCTGCTGGTCATGTCAAATGTCCATGTTAGTGTCTGTGAACACAGAGGTGAAAAAAAAGATTTAATTTAGAACCTGTCTCTATTCTCATTCTGGGAGAAAATACTGATTTCTTTTCAAGTTTGTGCTGAGAGCAGCCAGGTGCTCAGGTAGCATAACACTACTCCATAAGAGAGGATAACCAGAGGCTAAAAGAGGCAGAGACAGTATCAGAGAAAAAGACACCTGCAGGGAAAATAAGTGCAATATCCCTCACAAGATGATATCTTTCTAATTTCTTGAGGGTTGTTCCCACTGTGTCAGACAACCACAAATGAAGGGAAAAGAGAAAATGTAAAATAAATCAGTGTTCGTCATACTGGTTTTAGAAACTGCAGTAATTTACAAACAGTACTTGAGGCCAAATCGTACTGAGGTGTCATAAATAAACCATGTAATGTTTGATTTTCTACATGTTGTCATATTTCTATGTATCAGTTTCGATTGCAAGTCGGCTATCATTTAATCTTGCTAACAATTTGGTATCAGTTCTGTTTCTTAAACCTTGTTTCAAGTCAAAAAATTACATGCTTTTACTTCCACTAGCATGAAGAATTAGGACACGGGGAAACAGCAGAATCCTCTGCTGCAAGTGTTTGTAAACCTATAGCTACAGCTGTTCTGCTTGCACAAATAGGAGTTTATATATTTTTTTTGCTTATTAGTTTTTAACCAAGTGAAATGTGAGCAGGACCCTTAATGAGCTAGGATGTAATAAGAGCTGTTCAAAGTATTAAAACTGTAGGTTGACTTGGGCTTGTTCCAAAGAGAGGAATGTTTTGTGCTATACTGTCCAGCATCCCAGTTAATACCATTAATACTAAGTGGTATTTAACCTTGTGATTTTGTGGTATTGAACCTTGTGATTTGCTGAACTTCCCAAAAGCAAAGGGAACAGAGGATTCTGATGTACACTGAAAATATGTAATGTCTAAAGGGAACTGTCCTCCCCTCCACCCTGTATTTTGTCAAACGATCAAAGATTAGAAAGAAAACAACAAAGACCAAAAAAAAATATGCTGGTTTTGGGACATTCCCCAAACATTTTAGTTCTTGGTCCCTCAGTGCTTCATATAGTTACTGAAATGACCAATAAATCACTGCCTGAAGGAGCTGACAGACTTAGAAAAACCTGCTGATCCTCAGTTGTTCTCAGATGCATCCTGGTTCTTTCTCAGCTCTGGTCTTGATACTTTTCTTCAAGTGCAATGCAGCAAATATTTTGTAAAACAGGTCTCCTTTGAGCCCAGAAGGGACCGTCTGGTCTTGAGGTCTGTAGTGCAGAAGAGACCTCTCTTCTTTTAGTGTAAAAAGTCAGCTGGGAGGCAATCCCTAGGTACAAGATGAATTGTAGAGCAGGAGTAAGTTACCTTGGCCAACTACTGCCTAAGCATCCCAGCCTGTGACTTTTCTGTACTTATTGCATTTAATCCAGCCAGTTACCTGCACAAAAGAGCTTCTGGATACAGCAATTTCCACGGAGGGTTGTTTGGGAATGTAGAGGCCATCATTTAGCTCTGATATTGTTGGGTTGTCAGAATTGATCATAGCTCTTGATGGAACACCTCTAGGTTTTTTTATGGAGTGCATCAGTGTGACATTTCACATTGTTTAAGTAGGAGTGATCTGTTAGTTTATATTTTATCTAAAACTGCAGAGCAGATGACCTCCCTCAGGGTCTAAATACATGAATCCTATGTGCATGTTATAATTAATAGTAGAGCTAGGAGAGAAATTCATAACAAGGGGCCGAAGAGCTGGGCAGAACAACTTGTCAAAAAGAAGGAAATTCCACTACAGATTAGCTTATTTTTAAGCATGTCAAGCTCTACATACAAACATGATATATTGCTTCCTTGTAATGTCTGTTTAGGCCCAGATGCTCGAGGCAGTGTCAGGGAGTGCTGTAAATTTTGTCTGAGTCAGGGCAATTCTGATTGATCTCTGAGTGTAAAATCGATAAGAAGACACTGTCATTTTCTTAAAGGATGAGCTAGAAAAGGAAAATAAATTAAGACTCCACTGAATGTCTATCTCCAGTGCTCATTAATTCAGTGTGGTCTGTACTTTGTTAATGTTATGTCCACAGCTTTAATCTTCCAGGTGCTCTTCCTGCAGATAGTCGACAGCAGTCCTTTATTATGTTATGTATATTTCATCCATACATGGTGGAAATAAAATGTCTACCCTCTTCTTTCCCCTAGGTCCTGATTAATCCATTTTATTATTTTTCAGAAATACATCACTTGGGTACTGATTAACTTAAAAATGGAAAGCCATTGTCTTTCTTGCATGTCCTTCATCAGAGCTAACACACCAGCTGCTCATTTGTCTTGGGTTGTTACAGCAAATAACGACTACCAGGCATTTCCCCTTATGCAATATACTTCAGGAAGATTAATTTACTTCTGCTCTTTTTCTCTGCTTCTTTTTTGTCTACTAAGACTTTTTTGACATGTTTTGAACTCCCTCCCAGCTCCCACTCTCCTGCTTCCTCTTAAACATTTTACAGCCTGCACTGGAGCAGCAGTGCTAAAGCTGACCATGACAATCTTCAATTGAAGTCACCCAGTGCTGCTGCAGACGTGGCTCCGTTCTGGGCTGGCTTGCCTTGCCCTGCACTGGTGAGTATGAGCTCAGGGGATTGTCCCTAAAGAATAACAACACATAGTCACTTTAGTCCCACAACCTTCTCATGCACAAGAAGTCATCTTGAAGTTAATAGCTCTGCTAAGGGGAGTATAGGCTACTCTTGGGAGTATAGCTTGAGATGCTGTTGCACTGAAATATAAAATTATTTTTATAGCTAAGTAGTAGTTTCCCTTTCTTCATATCTACTGTCATTGTAGAAATGGCTTCTAAACATAAATAACAAGTCATTTTATGCTTCTGTTTCTACTTCAGAATGTTAATATCAGAGCCCAAACAACTGTCACAAACAGTGACTATCAGTGATCAAGTTAAAAAAAAAATCCATGTAAATACTTTTTGGCAAAAAAAAATAATGCTTTCCGTATTCCACCCCCCACCCCCCAGCTATTCCTAATAACTAAAATGCTATTTACTTACAACTTCATTATAAACCTCTAGAGTATGTTGATTGGGAAAACAGAGGTAGTTGAAAAAGTCCTCTTGACTCCAACAAGCATTTAATGCATATTCATGAAGCATCTTATTCCCAGTCCTTTAAAAAGTACAGTACATGCCGATTAATTAATTTTCATGGAAAGGCCGTTGGTGAGACTAGACTTTGTACCTGTTTCCTAGTTGAGCAGGCTTCACCTGAGCTAAAGGAGTGGTTTCAGCGATCTCGTCAGGCAGACTGTAACATTTTATCTGAAAATCATCCTTCAGGACTTTTTCCCTGTATTCACTGAATTTTGAATTTCAGAGAAGCTCAGAAAATCTTTTAAACATTGCATTCACTGTATCTAGAGCTGAGTGTATTCAGCTAAACTAAAATGCTATGTTCTTCTATGTTTATCCTTGGAAAGTGCATAAGTCAACTCCTAGATCTTCTCCTGGTTATATGTAAAAAAATTTATGCTTTGAGAATAGCTCACCAGGGGTAGCAACACCCCAGAAGAGGCTGAGCTTTCATTCAAATCTACTGTTCTTACCACGAGGCTATGGCCAGTAACATCCAAAGCATGAAAATCGCTTCCCTGGCACAAACTATCAAAATGTCTTTTGTAGTATTTAGGTTAATAGTGGATTGTATCATCCTTGTGTATTAGGAGAGAACCAGACGCCTGATTTGCACTTGTCATGTACGGCCTGATCTCCAGGTTCCTAGGAACTTCTGATTCTGTGATGTTACCAGAGATACTGACTTTGCTATATCTGAGAAAACAGGCAGAGGTGAGGTCATGGCCAAAAACCCTTCAGGGCAGAGACAGGATATGTGGTATTCTGCTGCATCGTCCAAGCCACCACCCATCAAGGTAATCTGGATTTTTAAAGAGAAAAAGCTGTAAACTTCCTTCAGACAATAACATTCCACATTAGGAGAAAAATTATGACAAACTAAATGCAGAGAGTAGCCCAGATACAGAATTGCCTCCGGGTTAGATAAACACTGATCTGATTGTTGTCTGAATTACAAATCTGTAAACTCTCTGACAGCCAGCTATTTGCAAAGGCAATAAGCATTTGTGATAGGAAAGGATTTCATAGTGGTTATGCTGCCTAGCCACATATCTAGATCAGCTGAATTTGGGAGTCAAGTTTGAAAATCTCCATCAAAATAGAATTGCTCAAACTAAACATTATTGAGCAAGTGTATTTTTCAAACACATTTTGAATGTGACGGAAATGCAGCAATAAGTTTATAAACTGTATCATAGTAGACATTTTTATACTGTCCTTGAAAAATGCACCTATAGTTGAGTGGATGGAATTAATTTAATAGCAATATATAATATAAATACATGTAGTAAATATATAAAGCTATGTATATAATGCACATACCAAATGACAGTACATGTATATTCCAGATTGCCTGCTCTCCAGAGCTTCTGCTATGTGTATACTTCCAACAGTCAGACAATCAAATCTGTGCAAATTTATTTACCCACAGCAGGTTCAGAGTGCAGGATTTGACATCCTTTAACCAAGTTTCTAAAACCATGCCTGTATGTAGTTGAAAGACTTAGCATGAATTTTTGTGAGCTTATTTTGCTAGAGAGGATCTGTTCTAACTTTAGATCAAAAAAGATTTAAAACAGAAAAAAATCTATAAATTTTTTATGGAGAATAAAACCCACCACAAATAACCACACTTCTACTACAAGAAAAAACCAAAATTCACCTTATCTAAATTAAACTTGTTCTGGCTTTATTATTTGAATTAGCATTCCCTCTGATTTTGGTGGATGAAGGTAATAATTCCTGTTCTGTTCTTCCATCATATGACTTAGATAAATAAACAGTAAAAGCTGATACTGAAATTTTGGATGTAGCAAGTAGGGTGATAGTAATGTAGGCTTTCAGTCAAGACACTTAACCAGTCTAGATTTCATCTGGGAATAGTAAGATGTTTATTAAAAAGTATCAAAATGATGGCTAGCTGCTTTTCAACAAAAATTCTTGACAGGGTTAACTACATCCTTAAATACAAAAGAAGAGATGCTTTTACAGCTACACCAAGGATTTGTTTATGGGACCCTTAACTTTTTCTTCAGTCAGACTTCCATTGACTCCATGGAAACAGAAAATCGAGTTGGATCAAGCTAATTTAAGCACTATAAAAAAAGGTTAGATGCACAGAGTTTATTGATATGGATCTGTTTATAAATGGATAATAATTTAAGAGACCCTAATGTGCTTAACACACAGCCATGTCTATGGTTGCTTAAATGTTTAGGATTTTTGTCAGTGCAGCCATGTCCTGGTGTTTTGAGCACAATTATTTAGATAGGGATTGCACTTGATTTTGAAAATAGAGTGGAGTTGTACAACTTTAAAACGAGATATTAGTTATTGATAGAATATAACACATTTCTTGAGGTTTTGTTTAACCATTTACATTTCTATCAAACAGATTTGGGATTGATACCTGAAAAGGAAGATGACATACAAGTTGCTCTGGGATGGGGGAATAGAGATCCAAAAGGAGACTATAAGAAATGTATATACAAACCATTTTATACATTGGCCTAGTAGCAAAAGCTCAAAGAGAAATAAGAAAATTGGGAATGAACATTAAAATAGTAAGGTGAGTTTAGGAAAATCTGAACTTTGACACAGTCCATTTTATTGGGTCTGTCATACTGGTCTCTGAGATTTATTTTCACAGTTAAAAATCTGCATAGAAAGGGTTTGTGTAGTTTAAGGTAGTATTAATTATCTGCCTTGTTACTGTACCGAACATTCTAACATTTCTCAATCTAATTTTGTACTTTGATTATTAAACATCTGAGAATAAATTTTCAAAGCTGTGAAATTTATCCCCAGCTGTTCTCTGAACACTAGTGAAAATAGGTGTACCAATCCCAACGTTTCATAACACTCAGCATATAGATGTAAGGACTCACTGCTCTTTCTGAGTAGTAATTCATTGCTTCTTACAATGAATTCATGCTTTTTACATATAAATGTCTGCCAATTTATAAAAGGCTGGGTGCTATTGAAACCAACAGGTTAGTTTCCTTTGACTTCAGTGGGGGGCAGGATTGATCTGAGAATGTAACCAGATTGATGTTCTTTATGATTGTGCATACTGAGGAGTATTAATGAGAACATGTTTTACAGTATGTGTGCTGCATGTGCTCCCCATCCCAAGAAACCTCAGAACTGCTGTATGGTTATATATCTATGGTGTGGCTGGAACCTATATCCTTTTGGATATGAATAGCAGCAGTAAATCAATGTACATGTTTATATTGTATCATGAATCTCCTTTTCTACTAGAATATTTGCAACAGAAGCAGATGACTTGAATTTGTGAATTCAAAATCAATGCTTGCTACAACAGAGGGAATTTTCAACAGTGGCTGCTATTGTAATGGACTTGGTTTAGTGGCTTAGTGAAGGCATAATAACATCCTTGCTACCTTTGCAGGTTTCTCTTGAACAACTTGCTTTCATTTTAGAGTCTCCTTGGCAAACAGTTCAATCCCTGGCCTACAGCAGATTTCACCTGCAATTTATAATTCAAATCAAGGTACCAAAAGAGAAAAAAATGCTTCTTTGTAAATCAGCAGTATTAATATTTTACACATTTCAATCCTTCATATGGTACCCTTTTGAGATAGCACTTTTTTCTATAATGTCAAAATGAATTGTAGTCATGCTTCATAATACAAGTGTTGAATATTCACCTCACATATGCTGAAATAGCAACCACTAGAATTTTTCCATCTCTTCTGGGAATCACCAACATTTGAAAGCACAGCTGTTGCTTCAGGTACTTTTTCTGTCAGTCCTTAATAAAAATGGAAAATCACTAAGAAAAGAAAGTATCAAGTTCAGAATGTAAAGAGGCTTGCAAAAAGTCTGGAGAGGAACTTTTCACAATTGCAGCATGTTGCAGTAGGGCAAGAGGGAATGGCCTTAAGCAGACAGAGAATCAGTTTAGATTAAAAATTTCTTACACAGGGTGTGGTGAAGCACTGGAACAGGTTGCCCAGAGAAGTTGTGGATGCCTCATCTTTGGAGGTGTTCAAGACAAGGCTGGATGGGGCTCTGAGTAACCTGGTCTAGTGAAAAATGTACCTGCCTATGGCAGGGGGTTTGGAGCTAGAGGCCTTCAAAGTTCCTTCCAACCCAAACCAGCCTCTGATTCTATGAAAAGAAAAACAACTGGTGGAGGAATAAATTCCTCTGTCAAGCATGCTGCTTGAAGGGTGTATTATGTTATGGAGGAAAGAGACTTGGGAGATTATTTTTACTCAGGCTGTTTCCTTGTTGCCTGGACCCTTTTCTGTCCATTATTGGTTGCTGCCAGAATGCTTGTCTGAAATGTGCTTTCCAAGACATCTGACTCTTTCTCTGTTTTATGAAATATATGAAAAAGAGAGAGCAGCTGCACTGCTCTCCTTCAAATACATCTTCACAATCACTTTCTGATACTCATCTGCTCTCTTGCCATCACATAGGCACCCAACACTACTTCACCTAGAAACCATCAGGAGACCTTATTAATCAACCAAGCCCAGAGAGGTTACTTATGTAATTTAATGATTGCAAGTCCATCTATGAAATATCTAAACAGGGATAAAAATATGTTACTGAGAGATTTCCTTGCCCTGTCCTCATTTTGTTGCTTCTGTAATTTGTCTTGATGTTGCTGTTGGGGTCCTGAAAGATTTGTCTAGAAAATCTAGGCACTATAAAAACATATTGAAACCCTGCCAATGTCTTCTTTGACCCATGCATTCTACTCTTCCTTGCTGACCGGAGCTCTTTTTTTCTAAGACAAGCTGCCTGCAATGGTGCCTGGAAATTAGCTGTTATCCTTCTTTCCACTCATGCACAAACCCAGAATTCTCCACCTTTGTAAAGCAGGACAGTAGACACAGGAGCAATCCTGGAATCCACCTTCTTTCTCAGTTAGAGCTGCCTATACAAGAGACCACACAATGTTTGACACACTGCAGAGCCATTGCTGTGAGTATCAGGTCCTGTTTCACCCCTGCCACAGCAAGGGTCCATTTGTACTCCAGAAGCAGGACCTCTGTGGAACTAGAATGATGCCATTTCTCATTTGACTGTTCAAGATGTCTGCCTCTGCAGGTACAGGGAAAGATTTTAGGCAGTTAAATGTTTAAATATATGAAAAGGCAAGAAAATCAGAAATACATACTTTAAGTGAGCTTAAACTAAGTATCTTTTGAAAAAGCCTTTTCTACAAAGCAGTAATAAAATTAAGCAGGGAAGAAATGGCATACCTGAAATATGACCAGTGACCCCTATATCCAAGTGGGGTTTTCATTACTTGTCTAGCTCCCTCCTCACAGAAGTCATGTTCCTGCTCATCATCATTGCTAATTACATTTAGCCTCTTTTGGCATTCGGTACTCCACTAGAAAATGTATTTTTAATTCCCCCACCGTCTACACAAAATTTATATTTTTTTCACAGATTTTACTTTTTTGCTTTTATGACAGAAAAATCTCTCTTCTATGCAGAATAATTGTTCTCCAGTTCCAAGAAGCGTCCCTATACCTGCCCTTAAAGAAATCTTTTGATTCTCCATTTCTTACCTTCCTCCTGAGTTATTTAGGCTGTATGTGATATCAATGTAACTAAGGTGCTTCATTTCCAGTTGATTTCAAATGGCATGTGGTAGTACAAATAAGTGTTTTTGGGAAAAGGAGTATGCCTTTTGTGCCTTGTAAAGCCATTGAAGGACCCCTCCACACTTTGGAAAAGTGCAATCTTCCATCATAACTGAGGTACACAAGTGACTTCACAGCAACTGCAATTTTGCATTGGCTCTCACTATGTGAGCAAACAGACTTCTCTGGTTGCTGCATTTATCAGTCTGGCTCCCGCAGTCCTATTCCTACAGTTTGTCCTACCTCTGTAACATAATCCTACCCCATGCTGGCAAAAAATAATATAAAACCTAGACCTACAATACTTTTAGTGATCAGAATCTTTTAATCAGGTCAAGGTATATAATAATTCTCGCATGTAGCTAAAGCATTCCTTCACCTTTGCCTTCTGTAGCGTTGGCTCACGCATAATAGAGCACTGTGCAGAAGTCTGGTAATGGTGGCCATTAAGCTAAGCCTGCTTCTTTTGATTGAAAAAGTCTCTTGATAGAACAGAGACGCCTAGAACCCATCTTATTTATGTATTCTGATAGATTTTGTCATCAGGAAATCACAAAAGTCTAAGAAGAATAAAGCTTCTCTTTAACATGCTTACAGCCTTGTCCTGTCGACCATTTGCCCATTTTTGAGCTGGTGTGCTAGGTGTGTATTTCTAGCTCTGAAAGGTATTAGAAGTCACCTCAGGCACCTTTTAGCCTGCTCAGTTACATTCCTAGCAAGAAAGGAAGCTATTCTCATCCCAGATGTGATCCCATTTAACCCTTGTGTGGGATAATAATGAAATTTGCTGTCTTTACCATTAATTTATGTTCTCTGTTTTTCCCAATGTGTCTTCTCTGAAGTACCTGCTTATTTGTACTATTCATGGAAGCTGGTGCTTTCAGCAAATTCACAACAGGAATAGCTGCTGGGCATCATTCCATTACCATGATGACATTGGTGATTGTACTGCCTAAAAGTATGACCATATAGAAACTTATTGCAGCAATGTATGCAATGAAAATGCTTCATCCTCCCATGGGCTCTTCAGCTGAAGGTGTCTGAAGCTGTCTTATCAGTTGAAAACGTCTCTAGCAAATTCATAGTTTGATTTGCAAGGTGAATGCATCCTTGTAAATTCATTAACTTTTTTGGTAGAGCTCTAGCTTCCAAGAAAAATGAGCAAGCCTGTGCCTCAAGCACTTCCAGCAGCTGCAATATAAAGACAATTTAGGCACCTATATGAAAAAGATTTCCAGAAACCCTAGGACTCTCACAGAATTCTGTAGGAGATCTGTATATCTTTAATTACCTTGGTGCTCATCTCTTCTCTAAGCCTGTTTGTAACCCAATTATTTTGCTCCCTTTCTCAGTCCAAGCAGGAATGGCTCTTCTCTCCTGTTTTGCCTTATCTCTTTCCTTTTTTCTCCCCTTACTATTGACTGTCTTATCCTTGTCTCCTCAAAGAGCTCAGAAAGTATTTTGACTATCAGTTGGCTGCTTGGGCAGTGTCATTGCTGCAGGAAATGAATTTGAGCTGGCTGGGATCTAGGACTTGTTTCCTATGAATGTGCTCTAACCACTACAAAGCACGGCATTTGCTTGTGTCAGCCAGGTTGTCTTTTCCACAGAGATTACCTGGATGACAGGAGGGCAGGGGACTGGTCCCTTGCTCCACTGTGCAGTATTGCCTCTCAACAAGTGCAGCCTGGCTCCTTAATCTGTAAGAAAAGTGGATTTTTTTGCTAGTTTCCTGAGGCTGTGATCTGTGCAGTGTTGTGGCATCTCATAGGTGCCCTCTTAAGAAACTGAGGCTCTGAAATGTCTTGTGTTTTCTGCTCTGGCACAGAGCATTTTGAAGTGAAGAATATTTAAGGGTCACCACATGTAAGTCCACATGTGAACCTGGCTCTAAGAGCTGGATGAAAGGCATCCTTTATCCAGAAGATGCATTTTTCCTTTTCTATTTGAATGTAAGGACTGATAATGCATCCCTTAACAAGGTTTGATATTTCCAAATGTCATCTCTTCTGGTTTCATGTGCACTTGTTGATTGTTCTAACATCTTAATTAAAAGTGTAACTCTAATAATGAACTTATTTTCAGCCTGCTCCTCTGAGTGGTGCATTGTATTAAAGGACAGGCAATTCAGAAAGCAGTTAGCTGTGGATCAACAGTGACACAGAGCACTTGTGTAGTCGCTGGGGGTCAGTCAGTACATTTCTTTCACACTGGTGCTAGTCAATCACTTTTGTTTTCCAGATTAATTATGTGGTCTTTCATTAAAAAACCAGGCACTCTGGTTTCTTGCCATTTTCATTTCACTTGTGTCTTTGCCTGGGTGAATTTTACACCAAGGCCTTCTCTATGTTGTACTTTTTGTCTTTTTTAGGCAGTGGAAGGGGTGGAAGTGGAAAAGGTTCAAATAATCTAAAAACCTAAGGGGGTGAAAAGGAGGCTAGTTCTTAATTTCTGTGTATCTATAAAGTAAGATAAACTCCTCTTGCAGAGGTGAATATTTCACCCTGCTAATGTTATTGTCTCCTTTCTCTTAATGTTCTATAGTTTTCTGTAAAAGCTGAAGCAGTGACTATATTCAACACCTGCGTCTTTAACAGCCACTGCAGTATAATTACCTTTCTTGAATATTCTATAGAATTGTCAAACAGCAATTTTCTTTTTCAAGACAAGCTTTTGAATAATGCCGTTTACATACAGAGCTTAACTTCTCTTACGTTGAAAATCTAATTATAAGTATCCAAAATTTACTGTGTGTTTGCTGTTTTATAATTCAGTCTACATAAAATTGCTAAAACACAGCACCTTTAACATTTATTCTGTAGCTGAATCAGCACAGTCTTTATTGGACACTTTTTCAGTCTTAAATGTAATTGATTCTGTAACAATGTTTTTTTATTTTTCTTATTGTGTTTATCTTAGATTTCCATATAGAGGTACAGAGCAAGAGAAGGGCCTACTGGTAGAGATGCCTAACGTTCTTTTACTGTTTTTACATTCAGTGAATATTTATTTTGTGTTGGAAGAAGAATATCTCAGCATTTCACTGCGAGAATCTAGGAAAAACACTTTTTATAAAACAGCATGTTTTATTCTGTTTGGTTTGTTATTCACTGGATATTTAATGCTGATGTTGATTGATTAGATCAGCCTCAAACAATTAGCCAGGAAATCTTAGAGCAAATCGTGGCTTGAATTGTGCAACATGCCATCATCCTAGTCAGGCTGC
>VXBI01000535.1:97338-119085 GCA_013397375.1 Toxostoma redivivum
TTAGAAATAGCTCCCAGGAGTTTATTGATGTCAGAAGAAACTAAAAATAAAAAGGTAGTTACTAGAAGTGCATTGTTTTTAGCATATAACTCTGTGTTAATGCTTAGCACAAAACAGAAAATTAAAGATCTGATTTATGAGAAAATTAGATCCCCTGTTTATCATCTTGAATTTCTATTCATTTTGATTTTCTAAATGCATTTCACTTTAATATTTCACTAGAATACAAAATCTGGGTATTTTGGAGTAGAGATTTGAAGAGTAAAGCAGCTGACCAAGAAGTTTTTAAAAAGGAGTTTTAACTGTGAGTTCATGACCTGAAATAAATGTTGCATAATACTGTCACCATTTTAGCAAGTAAGATTATGCTACAAAAGACTGTAATCTATATATTCATTATAGTCTATCAAGAACATGAGTGAGAGTGTGTGTGTGTGTCTGTGTATGTGTGTGTGTGTGTGTGTGTGTTTGTGTGTGTGTAATACATTCTGTGGTTTGTCATATGGTTTTATTGACACATTAGGGAATGCTGTGTTGCTTATGAGTAGAAAGAGCTTTTTCTTTTTTCTTTTTTAGATAGTACCAATGCACCTGCATCTCTTGATCTGTTGTCCAAAACATAATGGTTTATTTGCCACTAAAATTATGAAGGATATTTAAGTCATCTCTGAGGTCACTTGGTCTCTAGTTATTACTTCAGTGCTCAGAAATGGAACTTAAAGCTTATTTTAAGTCTATTTTAAAACTTCCCCAAGGAATGTGAGCTACTTATTTCATAGCCAGCAACAGTAAAAACTACAATTTTATCTCCAGAGCTTCTCCAAGCAGGAGTTGCTTATTGGTAGGGAGATTTCTTATTGTGCTGTTTGAAAACATCTGACTGCACACCTATGTTAGTACCAGCTACTGATTCACAAATATCCAGCACATTATTATCAGTCTCCTGAGGATGTCAGGTTGTGAAGAGTTGCATGCATGGATTTGAAAGATTGCTCTCTAAAAGTGACAAATAGCAAAAAGTATGCAGAGATATTAGGTGAGATTGTTAAGGGTAAGCGTGTCAGTGCAGCAGTTTGAGATCGATAGCAAATTCAAATGATGTCTCTATAGCAGGCATGTGGGTATCTCCTTTTAAGAAGAGATTTAAATATGATTTTTGGTTATTTTTTAGAAGCATTTTAAAAGAAATAACAGTTGCAACAAGTGGGCACAGAGTACATCCACATTCTCTGAACTGATGTAATAGATGAGGATTGAATTTCTGCTCAAGAGATGAGGTTAATAATGCATGTCACATAAATTTTATCTGTGATATTAGCTTAGTCTTTAGAAATATTTTATTGTACATTTCAACAACATTTTATGTCATCAAACAACACTCTGGGGGCAAAAGTTTCCATATCTAGGCACTACTCAAAGGATATTTTACTAGGAGATGTGTCTTGCTAGAAATTTTTAAGTAAAACACAGATACCAGGATAGTAATCTGTGAAAAACATCCTTCTAGTTTTCTACTTACTATGTTTAAACATGCAAAAGACAAATGAAATAACAGACTTCCTGATAGAAAACAGCATAGAGAAAATTTTGGTTCTGTGCAATTCTTTTTAAACAGTCTATTTTCTTCAGCATCGAGTGACATTTAATGTCATCTTGTTTAGCCTCATGACTGAAAATCCATTAACAACCTCTGTTAAAATAAAAAAGACACAGAAGCACAATTTGAGTTCACATTTCTCTTGAAAATTTGACATGTCAGCATTTCATAAAACATTATTTTCTTGAATTGTTATATTTAAGGAAATGTTATGTTGCAAATAGCAGTCAGTAAAAAAGAGCTAGAGAAGGGATGGCAGAATTTGTAAGAAGTCAGTCAGTCAATTCAATAACTACAGGAATATCCCTGTTGAAAAAGTAGCCAATGCTTTCCTCCTCTTTCTGTTTCTATCTGAGGAATCACAGTCAGGGAGTTTGCTGACACTGTAATTACAACTTCCTGAAGTGACCAGTCCTTCCACCCCTCCTCATAACACTGCCACCTCAACAACCCAGGCAGGAGTTAGACAGACTAATTTTCATGACTCCTCCCTCACTTCTAGCCCATGTATTGATCATCCTAAGCTGTCATTGATTTGATGGCAGCACATATCACTGTAATTTTTATTTGCCCTTTATTTGATGACAGATCATGCATCTCTAGTGCTTTCTTCAATGTGTTAGCTTCCAATATCCATTGATGATCTTGGCATAGCTACTAAGGAAAGCTCTCACCCATCCCATAACCATGCTCTCATACAGCACTGCAGTACACAGCTGGGAAAATACCCATCACCCAAAATGTTCATTCAAGGTGTGCCTGAGTGACCCTTGTTCTTCTGAGCAGTGAGATGGACAGTCACCCTTTTCCTCCCTTCCTACTCTTGCTGCAGAGCAGTGACAGTAACCTGGGCTGTAATCCAAATGCTTTCCAGGCATAAGGTGGAATATCAGGGGGAGGCAGCTTCAGGCAGACCTCAGAAGGGTGAGGAGTCAGGTAGCAAATAGCTGGGCACTCACCTGCTGCAGAGTAGCAAATTCCTGTGCAAAGAGTTGAATTTTGGAGTACAGAAGGAAATAAAAATCAAAGCCTGAGCCTCTGAGGCATGCAGTCATTTGAATCTGGAATTTTGTGGCTGGGGAAATTCATACCTCAGAGCTGGAAATCCGAGTTAATTGCAGATTGATATGTGTTACACGTTATCCTGATAAAGTAAGAACATGCTAAAAGTCTAAGATTCTGACATAGAGATTTTCCTTGGGATTTTCCATAATTGCATTCCAGATTATATAATTTTCATGAAATATATAGCATAAAATATTGGTAAGTAATTTCAAAGGGATGTCTCTATTATATTATTTGAATAAATTACCACAGCAATACTCTGTGCTACTTGCAGCGCGTGAAGTGAAGATAACGTGCACTATTTAGTAAGTGTCATTACCTTACTGGGTATTTCGGGAGTAATGGTCCTCCCTCTTAGGGTTGTGACATACTGGTATTGAGGACCTGGAAGTGGGACACTTGCTCTGAAAGTGAAGTCTTCTGACACACATTCCCTGTGTGAGATACTATAGCCACAGGTGGAATAGAAGGTCCATCACCCTTTTTGAATACTGATGAAATGAACTCCAGCTTTTTAGACAGGAAGTTAATTTTGTGGTAAAATATCCATTATGAGAATGAAAAACCAAGTTTTATCTCTGCAAATACTTTTTGGTATTTGGGTGGCAGCTTTATTTCAGATTTGTTGTTAATGGGTCAGCTCAAGACAGTTACTTGGCAGTCAGAATCACCAATACTAAAAAGTACAGTCAACTATTTTCTTTCAAGCAGGGTGACAGAATCTTCTAGTCTTCTTTTTATATTCTACATGGGGACAGCCCTGGACCATCTGAAACATGATCCATATTACTAATGACATTTGCCCTTAAAGAGAAATCTTGGGGCTCAGTAAGACAGCCTATTTAACCAAGATGAGATACAGGACACACATTAGAGATTGAAAGACCACGGGAGAAGTTGATGCAGGAAGATTATAGACACATAGCAGGGATCTGAGTGTGGCCTAGTTGAGGAATTAAGTTTATTTCAAACAGCATAAAAAATTTCTCGCATGGCACCGAAGTATCCCCTAAAAGTCTTCGTATAAACATAGACACTGTCTCACTTCACCTAATGAATGAATATGATAAGAAAAATGTTTGAGTAGGAATAGCCTCAAGTAGATGACTCCTCATGCAAGATTGGTTTTCTGTATATTCCAGCACGTCTTGGTGAAAGCTGTGTTTGGAGGCCTGTAACTACCACCAGATCTCCTTAATGTGCAACACATTCTGTGTTTTTACTATTTTCAAAATTAGCCAAGAGGCCTGTGTTTGTTTCAATTAATGTCTTTCTTTTCATGAAATATTTCACAAATACCATTTATTGCTGTGTGCTTGATTCTTTGCAGGGTTTCAAGACTATGATTTAATATCTTAGATTGTCTAAACAAAGCCATACTTAAAATTTGCT
Source organism: Toxostoma redivivum (assembly GCA_013397375.1). Classification (NCBI taxonomy): domain Eukaryota; kingdom Metazoa; phylum Chordata; class Aves; order Passeriformes; family Mimidae; genus Toxostoma; species Toxostoma redivivum. The sequence goes on from VXBI01000535.1 coordinate 101,393, forward strand.
CAGGTTTGCTGAGAAACCCAGAAACCCTGTAATTACAGGGAGAATTTGAAGGAGAAAGCAGTTTCATTAACACCAGAAACTACTGTTTATTCCCATGAACTGTGTAAAACTGCAGTTTCAGAAATCCTGCTGAAATAATCCTTCCGTGTACTTAGTAAGCCAAAATAGTAAAGAATCAATACTTCCATGTGACCTCAAGGACTGGACCCATTGCTTTTACATGTGATTTTGTCCAACCCCATATTAGTTGATTTACAGTGCCTGAAGTAGAACTGATGCACCACACCCTCATTGCTGTCATCTCTGCCAGTAAAGGAGCAGGGATGTCAGAGCTCCTGCTGGTGCCATGAGATGTCAGTGGAGGTTCAACCTGTAGATGTTGATGGGCTGTGCATGGCTTTCAGTTTGTATTTGTCTAACCTACGGTTTTCCTTCTATTAGGGATATAAACTTACCTATCTAACTACAAATGTAGCCTCTTTGGCATTGGCCTTTCTTCTTGCCAAGTGCAGTAATTAAGGATATGCTTTGTCTACGATGCTGTGTGGGGTTCTTATAGCGCCTTTGAAGGGTGCCAAATTGACAGTTGTGGGGCTTTGGGTCCTCTCTTAACCCGCAGAGCCATTTCAGCCATTTGGGTTCTGAGCAAGCATTATTTGCACATATTTAACTTCAATGAGACCAGTATCCATGCATGGCAGCTAATGTTGGGGAGAAACAATGACCTGAATTCTCTGCTGTTTGTTTATTTGTGTTTGTGTTGATATTGAAGATGAGGAAAGTGCAACTTGATTAAATTAAATTAAATTTTATAACAGTCAAATGATTTAGGTAATAAAGGGGGGCAAAGAAAGAAAATGTTCCATTTTAATAGCTATAACCTGTAAGCAGTGCTTTTCTTGCCGCTGCTGTTGTAGGGACTAGTAATTGCAGCCGTCTAGACACAGGAACAGATGCAAAGTAGAGCTTTATTATATCAGACATTTGCCCTGCTACGATACAGTCTAATTGCCCAGAAAATATATTTCTACATGAATTATTTCTAATTTGATTTGAGCTAGACCAACTGTTGTATTTTGCTGAACTTTATCAGGTGATAAAATGGAGCGCTACGTTTCAAAACAGTTTCTCTTATCAATCTTTTTAGAGAAAAAGATTAATTAATTGCAACTTAAAATGGCATGTGATTCTCTAGCAAATAAAATAGTTTACTTTTTCGCTAGTTGCATTTTTGTGATTTCATTTACCTGTGTGGTTCAAAAAGAAAAGCAACATTAACACTAATTTGTGATTTAGGATGTTATATCTGCTTGCATTGCATAAATATATTTTAAAGTGCAAAATTAAATTCTGATTAGTGATGATGTCATTGGGAGAGATGACATTGTGAGGACTTCAATTTGGTTACCTGAAGATGTTGATAATTTTTTTAAAAATGGGGTTTTTTCTCTAAATTGTTTATTTTTTTCTTTTTGAGAGTATTAGTACAAAATCCCGAATTTTCTAATAAAATCTGATAAACCTGATAAAACCTGATATTTCAAGACAATCTGGATCATCAGTCTACTGAAAATGGATAATAAATGTGAAATAAAGGAAAATGTTTGGATTCTCAGGTCCATGGTTTTAAAAAATATTAGATTTTGTTGCTATGCATTTCTGTTCATCTGCAGCTGGTACTCATATATTTGTCCTATTTCTTTTCACATTTTAAGAAGTATTTAGGAAATGCAGGGGAATCTCTCAACGGCTTCTGCATAAAATGATAATAGCAACTTGCTTCCTCCTTCTTCCCATCCCCCCAAAATAGAGCATACTGCTGAAATTATTTAAATTGACTGAGCCTTTTAAGCAAGTAAACACATTTTAACTAGTTTTTTTTCCCAATCCTTCCATTCATGCCTACTATAGAAATTAGCCTTCACTCTTCCTTCACTTACACATGGATACACACACTTGCATGGACACAAGAAAAATTTCTTTTCTCCTGTCAGCATTCCTACCCAACAATAGTTAGATTAGTGGAAATGAGGGCCTCCGCAGAGAAAGGACATTCAGCCACAGAAGGCTCCCTGCAGGAACAGCTGGTAGGGGTTAATGGCTGCTGAACCTCACAGCCAGGGCCTATTCTCTATTGTGTGTTCAACTCCTGGGAAGGAGGGAGACTTGTGACAGCTTCTGGGGTGCATGGGATCAGAGGTACAGCAGCTAGGTCACAGAGGTAGTGTTCGGGGGGAAAAGGCTAGCCGGGAATTGCAATAAAAATGAACTCTGCGGCGGGGACAGCCGAGCCTTGAAATCTGCAAAAATTGGGCGCAAATTGCCACGGGGAAACAGTAAAGGATTATTCAGTAACGTGGCTTCTAACCTTTTAACAACTGCGATATGAATTAAAAGAACAATTGGAGGGAGATGGGGGATGAATAATTCATATCTGAAAGTGGATGAAATCCAAGTCCGAGCTAAACATGCACGGCTAATGTATGTTATTTACGTTTGTACTCTAACCCCTCGGAGTCCAGCTCTCCGGATGGCGGAACCCAGCACTGCAGGCAGGAGCGATCGCTCCGTGTTCAGCACGCCCGAGTTCAAATAGAGAGTGATTAATAAGTACATGTTTCCCCTCAGTGTAGGTGTGTTTGCCACACCACCACAGCTGGCGTGTGGAAGGAGTCCTCCTTGGAGGGCTGGCAGGGGATGTGCTGGAAGGTCAGGCTCCTCTGCTGCCGGCCTGCGCCCAGCACACACCGGGAAAAAAAAACAGCTCCCAAAAATGTTGGGAGGAAACGCCTTGATGGGCTGAAACAATCACCTCTGGGAAAGCACTGGGACCTTTCTGTCCCCCCCGCCTCTCCTCACTTTGGGATCGTTTGGCAGGATGCTGTGGTTTTAAAGGGACCTTAGAGGGAGCTGTATTTCCCTTCTGACAGAAGATTCCTCTCCACACTGTATCTGAAAAGTTTCAAAATTAAACAAAGTAGCATAATATTGCAAAAAACATATTAGATTGACCAATTCTATGTGGAAAGCTCCTGTCCTTTCACCTACTGTAAAAGGTAGCAACCTTTCCATCTTTTTTTCCTGCTCTTTTGGTATGGGAATCTCTTTCACTTGATTACATTAAATATTGGGAGTTGCTAGGTATGTTGTATTTGTAAGCTATAGCTTAAGTAAAAGACTAGCAAGTTTGCTGGTAGTCCAGCTCTTTTGCACTAAATCTACTGATTCCCTATTTGCATTGTGTTTCTAGACAAGGTTTGCAGATCTGGGGAGACATCAGCACATATTTTACCCAGTGCAGTTTGGGTGAAAAAGTTCAGCTGTAATTATCATTCCTTAGTTTTGTTTGTTTAATCTCAAACTTTTTAAGCCACGTAAATAATTTTGCCTTATGGTTGGTTGTTTTTTTTTTTTCTCTACATGAGTTTGTTTGAAGGAAAAAAAAAGAGAGCAAGGAAAAAACATCATTCCATTGAAATCCTCACCTGCAGCAGAAGCATGAAAGATACTGTCAGTGAGCTCCCAGTGAGTCCTTTGTAAGCAATACAGATGCAATACACTCATTAAAGTTCTTTTATTTGGATTGTAATGGCTCAATGGAAGCGTATGAGCCACAGCCTGAGGGATTTTAAGAATATTTAAGATGCACTGAAGTGTGTCATGCCTTAGTACACCTTGACACAGTATTGCAGACCCCAGAATGAGGATTGACAAGTACAGGTAAAAACAACAACAGAGACATAACAGAACAATAACAGAAATGCCTCCCTGAAGTACCAACACTGACAGCTTGATAGAATAAGCAAAAATATCACCAAAATGACTTGCAGGCAGGAATAAATGAGGCTTCCAAACACTCATGAGAGAGCGCTCAGAACATTTATCCTGCTTTACATTGTGGTACTGAAACACTGAGTGTGAGTGACTTCCCCAGAGGCAGGCAGCAGAGCAGAGCACCTGCCTCCACAACCCTTAGTCATGCTTTCTGCTGGGCTCGGCAGGTGTCCCTCGAACACAAAACCCCTTCTCTGCACATTCTGTGTGTCCTCTGCCCAAATGAAGGCCTGGAGTCTACAAACAGCTCTGTGCATGAACAAATTTCACCACTACCTAAGTGCCTTTTTTGATCCTGTCTCCCAAAGGTCAATATCCACATTTAGAGAATTATGCTCATCTTTACGCTAAAGGTCTTCACTTGGACTGGTGGAAACACAGGTCTGCACTGAAATGTCCATGCTCTGGATGCCTGAATTCTTTGAAAACAGTGAGGATGGACAATAAATGTGGAAACAAAAATAGGTAAATAGGCTCACTTGGGCTAAGACTTCTGAATGCATGATTTCAGTTCATAGACAATTTTTCACATTAAGTATAAACATCCAAAAGCAAGACTGGCTTGACACAGACACAACTTAGAATAACAGAGTTAGCAGGTGTGTTTCGAGTAAGTTGCATTCAAATTCCCATTTGTTTTAATAAAGAAGAAAGTAAGAATAAGGGAGTTTGTTGACCTCTTGGCTATTCATATTGTCAGCATAGAGACGAAGGGGGTATGAAATTAAGATTCAGGAGGGATTTATTATGATGACAGACTCTCTCACTAAGGATTTGGTACATTTGGTAAACTCTTAATCTCCTCGAAGTGCAGCAACTGATTCCAATAATTTGTTGACACATTTTTTTAAGATACAGATAAATCAGTTTTATGAAAAAAAATTAAGAGAAGATGCTGTTTACAAAACTGTGATGCTATTTCTAAAGCTGCCAGTTCAAACATTATGTGTGATATGCTCTGCAGGATGTGCTATTGAAAGGGTTAAGCTTTTCTGACTTTCAGATACAATGAAATTATGACAGGAAGAAAATTGTGCCATTTTAGCATGAAAATGCTTGTACAAATACTGTCGTTCCTTCCTTCTTACTTTCTTTATAATGCCTCAACGATAGCTAAGATGACAGACATTTGACAGGTATCTGTAAGCATACAACCCAGGCAGCTCATTAAAGTTTTTCTTTCTATGCATCAGCTTTCACAAAGGCAAAAACCCATTAGCATTGACTATTTTGCAGATTAGAAGAATTAAGGGCTTCAAACGTTGGCTTATACCAAGCAATGTCATTTGTGAAGTGATGTTTGCTTTATTATTTCCCTTTCTCTCCCTCTGAAACCAGACTGACATGACTTTAGCTCAACGTAGGGCGTAATGTGCAAACCAAAGGACTGGCTCACCGATGAAAAGAAACACATTCCCTTTTATACATGACTGGAATGGCAAAAAGGGGAGACTTTACATGTACTATTTAGGCTCATTAGAGTACTGATTATGATAGTTCTCCGGTGTAATCTTTAATCGACTTTGACACTAGATTTGCCCCGTTACAAATCCTGTCATGCAAATTAAGTCATTTGTGTTGTTTGATATGGAAAGATCTGCTATGAAATGAAAGATTAGTTCACAGATGAGGCACCAGAGACTGCTGCCCTTGTGCACCATGCAACTGATTACAAGGATGAGAGCATCCATTTTTATACTGCTGTTAACATTTAGGAAAGAAGATTAAATTATTGTAGTTTATTTCCTTCTTCCTTCATGTAGTTATTTTAAATAAGATTTCATAATCCTTATTTTAATGGTATGCAAAACTGGCAAAGCTGGTTAAATGCAATACCAACATTTTTAAAAGGGGAACATATTTTTGGAGGCAATATGGGTGATGCATTGGGCTTTTTTTTTTTTTTATGCCCTTGAATGAGATACTGGATTTTGTTCCTTTTTTTTTTATTAGTGATCAGATGGCAGAGATTTTACCACCATGTACAAACCAGCAATGAAATATTACTGTAAATTTTCATGTGCTAAAAACCTACCCTTTTGGCTCACAATGTATAGGATGCATTTTAATATTGCTGTTTAATTTTCTATGGGGTGTTTGTGTCTTTCATTAATCATGTGGGCTTGATAGGAAAGGTCTACTTAAAGAATGAGGGTTTTTCCTACCTAGAAACATAGCTTAAGAAGAAAATGTTGCACCTAGGTCCACTAAATATACATTTAAGTAAAATTTGTATTGCTGATGAATGAGCCAGAGCTGTTTTAAGATTTTAGGATCTCTTATGCCTAAGCCACAGTGAGGACTGGCACAGTACATTTCATATACCTGGCCTTGATTCTGGTAGTCAATCCCTTCCTGGTACTCTTGAATCAGTGTTTGAACTGCTTGAGGAATTTGAGGTGCTTAGTTACTCTTAACGTTTCCCTCTTAAAAAAAAAAAAAATAAAATAAATTGCATTTTAAGCAGATCACCTAATTTCTCTGAGAGGGTGGGAACCATGGGTATCTGGATATGTTCAGACTAATATAGCCAGAATCTAAACAAACCAAAATAGATAGCAAAATATTCATCATTTTCCATTTTCATTAAGCATTGTCAGCAAAGAAACAGCTGTGCAATATTTTTGTATGCTGCTCTAGCTCTATGGGATGGACACACAGAACGTGCCTAATGTCATGGCTAGGGATGGAACCCAAGAGATTAGTAAGCTACATATTTTTTAAGGCAATGGAATATTGTCATCTTGTCCTAGCCATTCTTTCTACTTCTCATTTATAATCTATTTACTTTGTCCTTTTTAAAACTATATGTTAAAAGAAATTACCACTACATTTGGTCACTATGTTTTGGCATAACACATGAATATTTCATATAATCTGAGTGTCCCCTTATTGTTTGGATGAGCATTGTTTGGAGGAAAGCTGCAGTTACCTGAAATGGTCTTAAATGAGCATGGCACAAGCTGGAATGATCCTTGGAAAGCTTATTGCACTTTTAAGCAACTCAAAGGAATTTTAACCTTTATTTTCCACTTGAATATTTCAAGATTCTGTGAGATCATTTATTTACAGATCAATAGTGCTAAATATTTCTGAGTTACTGAAAAAAACTCTAAATATAAAACAATGATTTTTAGAAACCTTTAGGAAGAAACCATATAATACACAGTTGAAAAAACTTGATAGGTGTTACAAATTTCAGACCATCAATGACTTAAAAAACCAACCAAATATTTAAATTCATCATTTTAAGAATGAAATACCTGAAACCTATCAAAGATACGTTTATTTTAATATGGTACGTTGAAATTTACAGGGATGTCTTCGTCTGCTTAGTGTCAGGTGACAGTTTTGAAGCCTGTAAAAAGTAAATAAGAAGGATTCATCTGAAAATCTTAGTTTTAGAATAATTTTTTTCCTCTTTATGTCAATGAAATAATAATAAAAAGGCCATTAAAAGGCCAGGTTTTTAATATGTTATATTTTTAAAAAAATAAATCTATAAGTTTTGACATATAAACTGTGATGGTAAAGCTTAAAAGTAAGGATTTCCAACCATTACATAACTTGATTAACATTAGATAACTGCACATGTGCTGTATTATTGCTGTGAAATTTTTCTATTGGCATAAAATAGGTTTGGCCATGCTTTCATTAAGATGCATACTACAATTGTATATGCTTTCCCAAAACAATCCTTGCAATTCAAAGGCATTAGGTGCCCATCAACATATTTTAAGTATTGGACCTCTCTCTTAGACCTATTTCGGAGCAATGTGTTGTCTTCTATTAGACAAAATAGCACAGCACCTACAGAAACGATTCAAATGTGTCATATACTTCTTCCCATGCTCATTTGCTCTCACTGCTTGATGCTTCCTGCATTACAGTAATGGAGTGCATAAAATGTAATAAGAAAATGTGTACTTTAATTAGCCAAGTCATGCTATGCAGAAACTCTGATATAAATCACTTCTCTTTATTTGCATGTATGAGTTGTGTGAAGTGACACTTTATATTAAGTTTATTGAAGTGTCTTAACGTGCTTTTATAGTATGTGTAAATACAGACCTGGTCAGAAGAAACCTTGCAACACTAAAATATCCAACTATTGCACTGGCTCGATGAATATAAAAATTAAGGAGAAGACTACTAGCATACAAGAGTGTTTTAAATCCCAAGGTAGAAATCAGAGTACATTAGCTAGATGTATTAAATCGTGTAGTAATTCTCTGGGAAAAATGCCGGAATCTCTATCAATTAAGTCTATTTAGAAACAGTTTGGTTTAAATGGATTTCACAGGTAGTGGAGTAGGTTAGGTAATTTCCTAATTTTTTCTCCCCCTCTGTAAGTGTTACAAGTCTATTAATGACATCCTAGGAATTACAACCCACTTTTTTTTTCAAATTTTTTCAGACTCTGAAGGACCAAATGATTTTCAAAGGCATCAAAATTGTATAGATAATTGCTTAATTCCTTTAGTTATGAGATAAGCTTTTGTGACTGTAAAGTGTCTTTTTCTTGTTTATGCACATTTGGATCTATGAGCACGCATGTCCAGGACACCACTAACCCTGTGTGTGGACAGGTAACCAGTCTGTATAATTCTCAAAAGATGTTCTGCTGTGTGGGTGTAAGTAAGAGCTCATATGCAAGTTTTTGGCTCAATCCATTCCATACAAGCTGCCATACCCAGTGCACCAAATGAGATCTCAACTGCAACTCAGTTAATGATAGTAATACTTGTCTGCCATCATGGAAGTGACTTGGCTGACCCATCCTGTGATTGTATCTGTGTCACATTTGGTGACTCTTGGCTTTCCTCAAAATGACGTGTCCTTCTCTTAAACAGTCATTCCCACCTGCACAGCAACATCTTTATAAGGCCACAAGTGCATGCAGTACCATTGAATTTGGCCCATTTATCCAGCCCAGAGTTTTCTGCATGGTTTCTGCATTATCTGCCTTTGTATCCTGCTATGCGTCCTAACCAATTCCATCAGCACTCACTATTTTGTGTCAATGTTCCAAAAGAGACTGTCAAAAAAATTCTGTCCCATGATCCCCATCCTAAGAGTATGAACTGAAGTGGAGGAACTCACTGTTAATATCCTCCCAACTTTCCCTTCCAGCACTACTCCCTGCCATCCTCCTCTTAACTAGATCATGAAATATGCAAAGAACATATCCTTTGCTGGAAAGGTGGTAGCCTGTAAAGTTGACAGGTTATTCTACTGCAAAGTACATATAATAAACCTGTGCTGCAATGTATCCAGTTCCCTTTTACGTTAACAGTGTAATTAAGATTTCTCCTGATTTGCACTCAAGTACCTTTTATTCTCACCTCAGTGTAACAGGATCAGATCTCCATGTTCTTTTCCCCATCAAATAAATGCTTCAAGTAGTATGATCTCTCTTGAAACCTGAAAGATTTCTTAAAACTTATTTCTTAAATGATGCTCAACTGATGAGCTCTTCTGGTATGAATGTTACTCTAATGCTATTCCACCTTTTCCCCCTATCTCTCATCATTTCTAGCAACACAAACTGAGATGCTTGGATTTCAGTCACAATCACAGTTACAGTGTGAATTCTATTCTGTGTTCTGCCTCTGGTTTTACAGCCAGTTTCTACCTTGTACTTGCACAGAAAAAAATGCATGCTTTTTCTGCAACTAGTCTCTAAATTGTAAAGGTTTTCTTATTATGTCAGAAAAAGAAGAATGCTGGTATAAAGAGCAGAACAAGGGGAGCACATGGTTGTCTACTTGTCTTCTAATTTTTTTCACCCTCTCTCTCCATAATGCAATTAGGAATCTGTGTTTTTAAGGTGCTGTGAGTGTAACTGGTATAATACTTTTGGAATTAGGAAAAAATTTTCATATTGTGGCAAAATTGGCAGGAATATGTGACTATTTTTTCTATCACACAGCCTTATAAGGACACCACAAGAGTACTAAGTAAATGTTAGGCAGTTTAAAACTCAGTAATTAATGGGAATGATCTATGTGTTTCAAATCACAACCACTGTCTGCTGTGAATAAGTAGACAATAGTTCATCTCCGAGAGAAAAAAAACCAACACAGAGACCTATGATTTTGCTATTCAACTATTATCTGCAGGGAATAATGTAAACATGTTGAAGCCGTAGGTCTTGACTTACCAATCCCTCCATCTGTTTCCCTTTTCCCTTTATTCTCCACATTTCCATAAATAGGGAGATTTTCACATAAGCTCCATAACATTGTCACTGAGACCACTTCAAAAATGTTTGGTATATTAACCACCATAATGCCAGCCTTCTGCCTGTGACTCAGAAACCAATACATTTAGATTAAACATAGTGAGCCTCTGGCCAAAGTTTGAAGTAAACTTTCATATGAAGTACTCAGGAGTGAAATACTGACTCTATAAATATTCAGCTCAGTAGGAATTCAAAACCTGAAAGGGAAAAATTGCCTTTTCACTGACTTGTCAACCCTACAGCAATTAGTGGGAACAGACAGGAAACACAAAATATTCTGTATCTATCTGATTATGTTTTCTATAATTAAAGGTCCTCCATGTATTTATGATGTAAAGAATATATAATAAAAAATAATTAAGAACTCTAGCTTTGTGTACACAAATATAACTTATAGTCTAAACAGCATGGATATTTTGACTTAAAAGTTCAGAAATTTATGTTCTACCCCAAAGAGGGTCCTTACAAGTAGTAGGTCTAAGATTAAAATGAACTACCAAAATGTTAGATTCCAAAATATGAAGTATTTAAAAACACCTCACTTATTTTTGCTAAAGATTATTATAATTACAGGCTATCAAGGTAGAAGTGTGCCACTCAATCAACCATAACTCCTTGAATTAATAAAACACAAGAAATATATTTAGCTATGAAAACATCTGTGTAATTCCCATTACCAGAGCTGCATGCCTAAAACACAGCAAAGTGAATTCTGCTGTATATATACATATATCTTATGGAGCAGAAGTGGTACAAAAATTAAAAAAAAAAAAAAAGTAAAACAGGGTGTATTTAAATGCTGTGGAAAATTATGGCCCATGAGGGGTTCAGAAACCATCGGCACAATGATATTTCAGTGCTTCTCTGGTCAACATGAGATATTTTGCTCACTGTGGCAGGAGGCAGGCTTACTCCCAGCTGGACCCACCTTCCACCTCCTTTCGTGTGTAACACTGCAGGGCTTTGTGTATCCATAGCCATCACTCATTTCAAAAGACACTTACATGGCTTCTGTGTGAGGCAATTCAAGAGGTGCCTATTCTATGAGTTAGTGAAACCACTTGATTTAAGACAAGAATTTTACACCTAAGTATAACAGATAATAAATATTTAGGGCAGAGGTGACATCTTTTATTTAGAGTTACGTTTTGTGTAAGTGAAAGAAGTGAAGCATAGAGGAGCAGGTCTTACTCCTGGAAAATCAACAAAGGGAATCAGTGAGGTGGGTTATCATCGAAGATGATAATCTTTGACCATCTGGGAGCTGAGCTGGTGAAAAGTGGCTTCATTAGGACTGTACCTGAAAAGTAGAATGGTTTTGTTTAAGATCTGCCCCTTAAAGGAAACTGTTGGGTCAGGTGCAGCTCTAGTGATTTGAATGTGAACAATACTTGCAAACTCATGGCAACCTAGATTAGACATTCCTGTTCAGGCCCACTGCTGTCCATACTGGGATTGGAAGTCAGAATTCTGATGGCTTAGATATAGGTTTGAAGAGGATCAGAGACAAATGGCACCACAGGATTAGACAGATGTTCAAATCAACCAGTAAGCAAGGGCTGTATTTAGAATCTTGTGCCCCATGGCAAGTTATGGGAAAGGCAGCAGGCAAAGCTGAAGGTGTTGAAAAGAGAAAATGCATGTACAGCCACAAAACACAAATGTGTAAATACATGTGCTTGATACTTAAGCAGAAATACAACAGTCTAAAAAGATGAGTGATAACATAGATGAAATCTTCATGAAATATTTGAATGGATGTGATGCCTGCTGATGACTCAAGCTAAGATTTCTTATGAGATGAACGCAGTGTTGAAAGTCTAAGCCTGAAATGATTTGTACACAATACAGATGTGAGACTTTACACAATATAGACTGTGAGAACAACAGCAGAACAAATCAAGGGTATTATGTTGTATACTGTTTAATTGTCATAAAACAAGGAGCTCAGTTCCCACTAATATCAAGCTCTGTTTTCTCCTTTCTAGGCCATTCATTAGATGATCTTGTCTTTTGCATATGAAATATTCTCTTTGAGTATATAGTGACTTCTAAATGTATAATTCCAATGCTGAAATATCAGAACTTTTGAGTGATTAGTGGTGTGCTCATAAAACTTTACTCAGCACTCCATTTAATTATGCCACCTTGTTCAAAAACGCTCTCTGCCATTCTGAAAAATTTCTGATGCCCAGTGTATGGAAAATGAGTTATTTCAGTTATGATGTCAAGAAAGCAATTTATTACCAAGTAGAAATTTCTTACTTGTATTTCTTACTTCTACTTAAGTTGTTGAAGACACTCTGCAGTGATTACTTTTTCATGTATAATTAGGCATAGCAACTGAAATATTTTTAGTATCACATTGTTCGCTCCTTAACTATGAATATGCTCACCTATAGATAATGTTATACTTTTCTCGTATATGGTGAACAAATAGCTATGGGTAAACATAAACACTGATACACCTAAAATACTTTTTAAGAACAAATATAAACATTCTCTTTAGAAACTGTGGAATCACTTATATTGTGGTTTCCTACTCTATCTCTGGTATGGAAAGTAGGTAAAAGTGAAATCGTAGTAGATAACATAATCAAACTCCCTGATACCATGTGGAGCAGGAGACAGAGCAGTGTTTGAGGGTAAGACAGCATTCACACCCTGACAAACACGACAAAAACTCGTGTCTGGCTTACCAGCCTGCAACCAGCTCACCTTGAGTAAGGATGAGACAGAACTTCCTGCTGTCAGTTTGTGTTGACTTTTTGCCACCTCTGTCCGCATTGGAGAATTCAAGGTTTTATTCTCATGATATTTACTTAGGAGGCAATAGTGCTCTTTTCAATTGCAATGTTATCATTATGTCAGGAATCTTAGAAATGCTGAACTGATAGCTACTTTTATCACTGTAGAAAATTATTGAAAATATGTATTTTATGAAAAAGCATAAATAATTTTCTATAGGACTGCGATTTTTGCACATTATAAGCACTACAGAAAAGAAAACCTTTGCAAGTAACATATTTGCACGATACACCATGAAAGACGACTTGAGAGGAGGGTTTAATAAGGTAAATGCCAAATGAACAGAGCTGATGTGTGTGCACATTATAAAGAGAAGAGATTAATTAAAGTTTGAACAGGGAATGTATCTGTACAAGTCACTCCTTTCCTGCAAGTACAGTGTTTTGAGAACTGCTGCTAAGTCTCCAAGGAAACCAATGCTATTTGTGACTCTGTTTAGTGGTGGAAAACTAATTTTTACCTTCTCTTCTAAGACTGACAAGTCATGACAGCTCTTAGAAGTCTGCAAATCGATTATTAGTCAAGCCTTGCTGTATTTTTAGTTACCTTTTTTGTGTACTTAGGCTGAATCACTGAACTACACTACAGATCAGAGGTGAAAAAGTCATGATCTGAAAAAATGGTACAAATCCTAATTTTTGCAACAAAGCTTATAGCATAATGGTATCATATTAAAAAATTGTACCTCCTGTTTAAGTCATTTACTGGTATCCTACACAAATAAAATTATTTTAACAGATTTTCTTGCAAGGCTGCATATAGAGCTATATACAAATACACACCTTGAGGATGGACTGAGGACCTATTAGATTGCTGCTACCAGGCAGAATCTTGCCCTCACTGCCAACCTTGAATAAACAAAAATCTTTCTTCTTAAATCAGATGCTGACAGCAAGAACCATGCCATTAGCAAGATATTTTACATATGCCACGTAGTGGATTGCTATGTCTTCTTTCTTTTCTCATGTTTTTCTGACAGCAAAAGGAAGATGTTGACATCCCTGAGTTTTGAAAGGCAGTTTGTTGTTTTCCCACATGACAGCAGATGTGAGGTCAGAGCACAAAATGTCTGTAACTCAAAGCTAACCCACCTTGCCTCATCTTGACTCTAGCATCAGCTGAGGGCTGCTATCCATGGAGCTGTATGAGGCAATGCCACAAGGAGACCTCCACAGAATATCCCCTCAGCATCTGGGGAGAGGGACTATCACAAGTAATGTCCTTGTGTTCCATGGCACAGAATGGACTTTAGCTCCTTTAATTTGTTAGGGGATTTTTCAGAAAAGGGAATACCTTTACCATTTTTAAAGTGTAATTCAGAGATTGAAAAGAGGACTTGCCATGTAGTTCAGGAGAGGCAGGGATGTGTAAGAGCAGTGACTGAAGAATTAGCATGTGGGTTTAACAGGAGACACTCATGAGCATGATGAACAAGTGGTGACAGAGGATTATAGGGATTCTGATTTGGTCAGCTCTGCACATCTGTTGTAAACTGTATAAAATTGGAAGACAGATGTAAAGAAGAAAGAAGTGAGAAGCTACAGGGCTATTGAGAAAAGACATTAAATAGATGGAGATATGGGAAGCTATTTCTTTCTTTCTTTCTTTCTTTCTTTCTTTCTTTCCTTTCTTTCTTTCTTTCTTTCTTTCTTTCTTTCTTTCTTTCTTTCTTTCTTTCTTTCTTTCTTTCTTTCTTTCTTTCTTTCTTTCTTTCTTTCTTTCTTTCTTTCTTTCTTTCTTTCTTTCTTTTTATCCTTCCTTCCTTCCTTCCTTCCTTCCTTCCTTCCTCTCTTTCTCTCTTTCTCTCTTTCTCTCTTTCTCTCTTTCTCTCTTTCTCTCTTTCTCTCTTTCTCTCTTTCTCTCTCTCTTTCTCTCTTTCATTACAAAGTTTGGATTATCTATTCTTTCTCAATCCTGGTAAGTGCATAAAGTGATATTCCTTGTGATTTATTTTTTCATTTTTGTTATGTAAATGGGAAATCTGAAGTATATGCTCAAGCCATAATAATATACCATAAAAACCTTTCAAATACAACAATAAAACTTCACTGTTATTTATCCAATTTGCTGTTTTCATCCATGACAATTACTTTAAAATTTTTTGCAAATGTGCTCATGTTGCGTTCCAAAATCCAAATGCATTTCAGTATACTTTAGTTTCTAAGACTTGCAGCTTTGTGGTATGTATGTATGTATGTATGTTAACAGTAACTTGGTGGAGTTCTGCTTACAAAAATACTGGGGAAAATAATAAGATAAGGCCTACTTAGATCTCCAGAGCATCAAAGAGCAATGAGAGAGTCACTGTCTACTCAGGGTTTGGCTCATCTTCTCTCATCTGGATTGCTCTCCCTCACTGCTCACACCACTCCCTCTGGACACTTTTTGAACAGTTTTTTAATCATTGAGTCCAGAAGGAAAACATTGTTGATTTGAAAGTTGATGATAGAAATGTGGGCCTGGCATGACCTCATCCACCAGGTTTTGAAATAATCAAACACCAAGTGAGTTTGAGAGAGAGGTGTTATGAAAGGGTCTGTGCTAGAGGGAAGTGACTCCATGAGTCTGTTTGAATGTTCAGACCACTGTCACTACGGGCCCCTGAGGACAAGCACCTTTTTTGCTGATGCCTTCTTTGGCAACCAAATTCCTCCTCTGGTTGAGCTCTTAGAAAAATAAGCCCTTGTCTGAGCTCCTAGGGATGCCTGAGTCTACCAAAGCATTGTGTTCCAAGTGGGACAGGATACCCTGGCCTAACAGTATCTAGGATACAGATGAACCTCAGAAGCTGTATTGCATGATATGTATGGCAGATTTATATACACAACTACACAAAGACATGAAAGAAATGACATCCAAAGTCTCAATAAAACCAGTGACAAATGTTAGATTTTTTTCTCCCACGCCATACCTAGAAATCTAGGTCTTGGCTCTGAGATATTTACTCAATAATTTTAGTTCCTATTTGTGCTGACTATCATGGGGTTATCCCAGCCATAAATTCAGCCTGTTGACTCTAGTCACAACTTACACAACTAGTGTAAGTGCTTTTGTGAATACAGTCAGTAGCACTAGATGTTCTTCATAACATTGCAATCCACAGAGGTATTTCCACCACAAAGGTGCCAGAATGCCTTATTAAGATATTTAGTTCTGACTCTCTGTTTCCTCCCTGTCTTAGCGTGTCTATCAATGCCAATGCAATGCTGTGTAGACTGCAGTGTCAGAAGCAATACAGCAATCTGTTGGCAAAAAATCCGCGCTAGTGCCTTAACCTTGTGACAATAAAGAAGTTGCAATTGAGTAGCCTTTCTGTCCTTTTTAATTCTTATTTATTTTTATTTAAAATATTTTTCTAGTATTTGCTTCAACAAAATATTTTAGTCGCTTGAAAGAAGTAGCAATGAACAGGAAAAATGTTGAAGGTAACCTTTCTAATCATTCTGGGAAGAATGAAGCATTGCTTCTTGTTAGTCATTACTGGCCTTGAATCTGATACAACCTTCTTGGACTTGTTAGGTGATGAGGAATCTTCCAGTTTGCAAGCTTCTGGAAAGTCATTTCTGGATTCTGAATGCCTTAACATGAATTACCCTCTGAGAACACATTTGTCCTAACAGGCGAAAGAATGCAGTGTCAAGAAGTTAAAAAATAAAATCAGGCTGATGTAATGTCTTCACTCATTAAGGTACACAGACATTGGTTGTTATAAAAATTTGTTCTCTAAATTTTAAGCTCTGTAGGAGAAAGAATAACAAAGAAGAGTCTAATTATTTTTCTGTTTATGCCTATTTCCAACACCTTTCTGAAATTATGGCTTTTTTTCAAAACCATAATAAAAAATCCAAATTAATATCCTGATTTCTTTTTCAAATTAATATTCTTTGCCTTTGTAACTCCCTTCTAACCCTAAGATTTCTCACCCTTCTGATTCACCCTGACCTGATGTGAATCACCTCATGGTTATATCTGTAAAGCTGTTTCAGAGCACAGAACTGCAGTCTTGCAACATAACATTGAAGCAGATCTCGCTGGAAGTGTTCTCAAACATTGCTGCTTTGTAGATCCATAGGTACAGTTCCAGTGTGATTGGGGAAGAATATTATTTAGAAATATTGTTTATGCAGCCAGGTAGATCTTTTTTGTCCTGTGAATACCTTGCTTTGGAAGCTACAAGCTCCACTACTTATCCATTTATCAGGCCCTTAACCCCTTCTAGGGGACAGACATCTAGCTGTTTTCACATCCCTCTCATTGTGAACCCCAGACTCCCAGTGTGCTGCTTGTAAAACATCCTTGTTTGCACTTGCCTGACATCCCCTTAGGTATACTAATTCCCCTCCTTCCTCCCACATCTCAACAATCATCAACTACTGAGGCATTCAGCATACCTTTTTGTGACTATTTTCTTCCTACATTTCATTCAGATATAGCCAGAAAGATCACAAGCAGAAAGCTTGTAAAGTGATTAAACTCATTTTCTTCGTTTGCTGTGGCGCCAGCTTTCTAGGTCCTTTATAGAAACTAGCTCAGTCATGCGGCAGGTTGAGCCTGAGATTCCTGGTGCAGATCATTATGCTCCCATAAATTATCTCACATGTACCTGAGCCAGGGTTTGAGCCAGACATTGAGAGGAGAGGGTTTATTTCCTTCTGCTCTTTACTTTTCTTTGCTGTCCTGCATCACTTTTCTTTTGCCTGTAGAATGGAGAACAAATTCATCTTTCAAACAGTTGATTCTGTTTAATTTCACTGTCTTTGAAAGGTAATCTCCACTTTCCAGCCAAAATTATCTTAAATATATTAAT
>VXBI01000540.1:9881-30396 GCA_013397375.1 Toxostoma redivivum
AGCTCACAAGTTATTTATAAAAATAAAAGCTCTAAAGTTGTTTATAAAAACTTGGGGGGGGAGAAAGTTATTTATGAAAACCTGGAGGGAAAAAAAAGGATAAAAATACAAAGGACAAATCCACAGTGGCTTTATAATCCAAATTTTTGGGGTCTGTGGAACAATTTCTGCCATGTGCCATAAAAAAAGGACATCCCAACCCCAGAGCTGAGGAGGGGCTTTAATATTCAGATATTTAATGAAGAGAGGAAAATTGAAATCCTTTGTGTGGTTCTGATGGAGAAGAGGGGATTGGGAAGGGGAGAAAAGGGAGGTTGGGAACAAAATTCCTTGGGGAGGGGAGGATGTGAGGGCTGGGAAAATCTTGGTTTTCAAAGGAAAGTTGTTCCCATGGAAAAGAGAAGGATCCAGGGAAATCTCAGAGCCCTTCCAGGACCTGAAGGGGCTCCAGGAGAGCTGGAGAGGGACTGGGGACAAGGGATGGAGGGACAGGACACAGGGAATGGCTTTGAGCTGGAAAAGGATGGGATATTGGGAAGGAATTCCTGGCTGGGAGGGTGAGGAGACCCTGGAATTGAATTCCCAGAGAATTTTGGCTGCCCCTGCATCTCTGGAAGTTTCCAAGGCCAGCCTGGATCAGCCTGGGACATTGGGAAGTGTCCCTGGATGGGCTTTAAGGTCCCTTTCAAACCATTCCATGACTCTTTGATTCCATGGGAATTAATGACCAATCAAAAAAAAAAAATCTGTAAATTTGAATTCACCCCTTCTCCCCATCTTTTCCTATAGGGAGGAAAAAGCCAAAGATGATTTTTCTGGAAAAAAAAACCTCTTGGACATGGAATGATCCCCCCAGGAATCTGGGGAACAAACACAAACATTTCTGTCCTTTACACCTGAATTAATGACTGAATTAATTAACCCCATTCCCATTATCCCACCAGGGATGAACTTGAGCTCTCCAGGACTTTTTGGAGCTGGTGGCCAAAAGTCACCCAGGGAGAAGAATCCATCAGCGTGGGCAGGACAGTGAGTAAATTAAAAATCCCTCTGAAATACCTTTCTGACTCGTTTTGGTTTGAAATTAAAAAAAAACCGATATTTTTTGGGATTTTTGGAAAATCAGCCGTGTGGGGAGGAGCTGGAATTCCCTCTGGAGATGCCATTCCAGGGCTCAGGAATAGCAAAAGCTCAGCCAAAACTGAATTTACACCAGGAATAAATAAAACTGAGTGTGAGCTGGAATTGCTCTGCTGGGGTTGTTTCACCAGGAAAACACAGGGAGGGGTTATAAAAGATAATTTTCCATCTTTAACGTGGAGTTGTGTTATCCATTAAAATCTGGGATTTAATTTTCCATCTTTAACGTGGAGTTTTGTTATCCATTAAAATCTGGGATTTGATTTTCCATCTTTAACGTGGAGTTTTGTTATCCATTAAAATCTGGGATTTAATTTTCCATCTTTAATATGGAGTTTTGTTAACCATTAAAATCTGGGATTGATCTGTGAATAATGAATGGCCAGGGGGCTGGTTGGGAATGAGAGGAAGAGTCAAAATGGAAGGGAAAATTAAAAGGAATTTGAAAATGAAAGGGAATTTGATTTCTGGCTTTATTTCTCGGGACTACAAAGATATTGAGAATTCCTGAGGAGGCTGGGAAGGGGCTCAGCCTGGAGAAAAGGAGGATCCAGAGGGATCTTTTCCCTCTCTGAACACCTGGATGTGGCACTTGTGAGGTTTGGTTGATCTTCCATGACTTTTCCAATTAACAATTCCACAATTCCATGCTTCATTATGGAATTGGGCCCATCCAATCTCCTTCAGGACCTGCCTAAGATCCATCCCCAAGGACCAACCATTCCAAAATTTGTCACTGATGAAATACCCAGAGCTTTCCAAGCAGGTCAGCAAAAGGATCTGAGGGAAATTCCAGCTCTGGATTGCCTCATTCCCACTCCTCTGGGATTGTTCTCCTTCCACTCTAAGTAAGGATGAAATAATCAATTTATGATGAAGTTTGTGCTGTCCAATATTCCCAGTAATTCAATTTGCCAGGTGGGAGCATCCGAGTCATTAATCACCTGTTCTGTGCTTGATACTCTTTTAATATTTAATGCCAGGAGGAGGCATTTGTTTGTTTAGAGATGTCAGGGACAAACCAGCTGTGATTTCAATTCAGCCCAGACAAGAGAGATGAAGACATCTTTTAAAACTGCTTTAAAAAGGAGTCTCTTTGTCTAAAGGAAGAGCCACGACGTAGAGGGAATAAATCAAGTCAGGCTGAAGCTTCAGAAATGAGAAGAGCAAAAAAGAGGAGCCTTTGTTCCTTTGTTGGTGCCCAGGACAGATTTTATTTTTTTTTTTCCTAAGCTGTGTTGCTTTAAAACTGGGTTTAGATGTTTCTTCAGAGCAGAGGAAAGGGAAAAAATTTTATCTTATTTTGGCCCCCACATCTCAAGATGGATATGGAGGGGCTAGAAGGGAACAGAGCTGGGAAGGGAATGGAGAATTCCTGCGGGAGCTGGGAAGGGGCTCAGGCTGGAGAAAAGGAGGCTCAGGGGGGCCCTTGTGGCTCTGCACAACTCCCTGCCAGGAGGGGACAGCCGGGGGGATTTGGGATCTGGGAACAGGGAACAGGGACAGGAGGAGAGGGAACGGCCTCAGGCTGGGCCAGGGCAGGCTCAGGGTGGGCAGCAGCAGGAATTTCCCCATGGAAAGGGTGGGCAGGGATTGGCAGTGCCCAGGGAGGGTTGGAGTGCCCATCCCTGAGATTTAAATCCCTGTGGATGTGGCACTTGGGGACATTGGGCAGTGCTGGGTTAACAGTTGGACTCCACGATCCTGGAGGGTTTTTTAACAATTCCATGATTTCTGACATTCCCACATTTCTTTCCCTCCCTCCTGAAGAAAAAGAGACACAGAGGAGCAAAGAGCTCAGAATTCCAGATCCAACAGAAGAGCAAAGACACATCCAAACCCCAGGGGTTTGTTTTCATTTCTTTTTAAATTGATTTTTAATGCAACCCCCAAAGGGTCTCAAAACTCAAGGAAATCTCATCTGGAAGTGCCTGATGGCTGTGGAAAGGGGGTGTTTTTGAATTCTGGAAAAGCAGCACCTTCCACTGTGCAGATTCCTGGATTTTCAGCAGGGATTTTCAGGCTGGGGGAGCTTCAAGGTGGCAAGAAAGGAAAAGTTCCAGATGCCAGCGATGCCTTTTCATTATCCCAAAAGCTCAGGAAACCAATTCCAGACCCAAAGAGGGTAAAATGGGATTAGAGGAATTCTCCTCTCTGGAATGCAGCGAGGAATAATCAGATTTTTATTCCAAAAAGGGAGTGGATGGTGTTTGATTTATCATGGGGTTTTCCCTCCTGATCCCTCTCAGGTTTGCTGTGGGAGAATTCCAGGTGGGATTTAGGAGATCTCAGTCCTGGAGGAAGGGGTGGAAAAGCTGGAGGGGCTAAAGGGAAGGAATGTGTGACTCCAGAGGGATTGGATAAATTTGCTCCAGGGTGCAGAAAATCAGGATATTCTGCACATTCCTGATGTCTGGAGTTTCAGGAGTTTTTTGTCTGTTTTGCACCTCGGTCCCATCTGCTCTGTCCCACTTTGGGGAGGATTCAAGGAGAGGGAATAACAATTCCCAACTTTCCTTCCATTTCCCAATCAATTCCCAAATCAGCCATAAACCAAGGGATAAATCTGATCCCAATCAATTCCCAAATCAGCCATAAACCAAGGGATAAATCTGATCCTGAATTCCCAAATCAGCCATAAACCAAGGGATAAATCTGATCCCAATCAATTCCCAAATCTGCCATAAACCAAGGGATAAATCTGATCCCAATCAATTCCCAAATCAGCCATAAACCAAGGGATAAATCTGATCCTGAATTCCCAAATCAGCCATAAACCAAGGGATAAATCTGATCCCAATCAATTCCCAAATCTGCCATAAACCAAGGGATAAATCTGATCCCAATCAATTCCCAAATCAGCCATAAACCAAGGGATAAATCTGATCCCAATCAATTCCCAATTCAGTCATAAACCAAGGAATAAATCTGATCCCAATCAATTCCCAAATCTGCCATAAACCAAGGGACAAATCTGATCCCAATCAATTCCCAAATCAGCCATAAACCAAGGGACAAATCTGATCCCAATCAATTCCCAAATCAGCCATAAACCAAGGGATAAATCTGATCCCAATCAATTCCCAAATCTGCCATAAACCAAGGGATAAATCTGATCCCAATCAATTCCCAATTCAGTCATAAACCAAGGAATAAATCTGATCCCAATCAATTCCCAAATCAGCCATAAACCAAGGGATAAATCTGATCCCAATCAATTCCCAAATCTGCCATAAACAAGGGATAAATCTGATCCCAATCAATTCCCAAATCAGCCATAAACCAAGGGACAAATCTGATCCTCATCTGCCAAGCCCAGGATGTCTCATCCCTCAGTTTTCCTCATATTTTCAGAAAATCCAATAAAATATGGAAGGCAGGTGCCTCTGTGTTGCATCTGGATAAAATTCCCATTTCGCTCACAGGAGCTGGATAAAATTCCATCTGCAGCACAGATTTATGGTTTTTTCCTCTTTTTCCTGCCTGCATTTTGCACTCCTGCTGTGGCCTGGAACACCTATGAGGTGTTTGCATAAATAAATATCAGATAATGGGTTGCAAAGTGTGGATTTTAATGGGAAAAGCAAGTAGATTATCATTTTTGGGATTTTTGGACTCTTTTTTTCCACTTTAGAGTGAGTGTGGCCAGTATTGGGTTCTTTCCTATGGAAGCACAATCCCAGCAGGTCTTATCACAGAAAACTTTGGAATTCTGAATGTTTTCCCTTGATAAATTCCTTATATCTCTCCAGAAAACTGAGCTCTGCAGAGCATTGTTTTGGGGGAAAAAATGGAATTAACACAGCCAGGCAGATCCTGGCTGGGAATGTCTGCTTAATTTGAAGTCACCTGGAAAAAATAATAATGATAAAAAAAATATTGGCATTTGAGATGTAAAAACATAAATGATGATTTTTATTAAAAATTTATGGTCAAAAAAATTATTGGCTTTGAGTTTGGTCGTTCACAGTTGGAGCCTCTGAGCTCTGAAGTCAGAGCAGAATCAACTCCTCACTCTTAATATCAATTTATTGGTGAAATAACAAGCTCTGATGCAAATATTCCAAACTGAAGGATTGGTGGAGTTATCCTCTCCCTTTCCCAGCTCCACCATGCCCATCCCTCCCTCCAAAGGACATTTTTGGGTGGCTGAGGGCACTTCTGGACAGTCAATCCCATCTCCTCAGCCAAGGCAGGCTCTTGGCTCTGCACATTTGATTTCCAGAGCTGACAGGTTTTCCTGGCACAATTCCCATCCCCTGGAGTGCTGGGAGCAAACTCTGCAGCAGCCTTTTGGCAAATCCTGGTTTTTGTGACAACCTGGAGGTGAGGGGACAGATTTTAATCACTGGACAAGCACTAATTGACACAGGTTGTGTCCTAATTGGGAGAGGGGAAGGATCTGCTCATGGACATTCCAGGAAGGAAAAAAACTGGATTTTCCCACCCTTTTATAAAAGAGAAAGATGCTTTTCCTCTTTGAACCTGACAAAAAATGGAACTGGAGGGGAGGAACTTTGTGAGATATCAAATTCTGACAACCCTGAGTGCTCACCTTGGAATTCCTTGGAATCCCTGTGTTTTCCATGGAGCCCAAAGCAGGTTTGGGATATAAATAAGGCTCAGTGGGAGCTTTCAAAAGCAGATTTTTCAGTGGAGAGGAGCTGCCAAAACCAGAGCATTTCCCAGGGATTGATGGGGTTTGACAAGTTCCAGGTGGGATGTGGGGGCAGGAGGAAAAGGAGGAATTTGTTTCCAAGGGGCTGCTTGGCCTAATTCCCACTGAAAACATGGATTGGACTGGTCCTTGTCACAGCAAAGCCAAGCTGCTCCTGCTCTGGTCAGCTCACACTGGAGAAGGTTTAACAGGGAATCCTGGAATGGTTTGGGGTGGAAGGAACTGAAATCCCATCCCAGGGACACCTCCCTCTGTCCCAGTGTCCAACCTGGCCTTGGGCATTCCAGGGATCCAGGGGCAGCCACAGCTGCTCTGGCAATTCCAGGAATTCCTAATTCCCAATATCCATCCCTGCCCTCTGCCCCTGGGTCCTGACATTCCATGCTCTTGTCCAAAATCCCTCTCCATATTCTGCTGCCTAATATTAAAAATGGCTTAAAACCAAAATTCCCACTTTTCTGCTGAATGTGAGATCTCAGCTCAGGGGGAAGCATTGGAGAGATTTTGTCACCCTTGTCAGGAGCAGAGGCTTCAGCTCCGGGCTCTCAAAGCTCCAGGGCTGGGAAATAAGAGGAAATGACCTCAGGCTGGGCCAGGGCAGGCTCAGGGTGGGCAGCAGCAGGAATTTCCCCATGGAAAGGGTGGGCAGGGATTGGCAGTGCCCAGGGAGGGTTGGAGTGCCCATCCCTGGAGGTGTCCCAGGAATTCCTGGGGTGGCACTCAGAGCTCTGGGATGGGCACAGGGTGGGCATTGGGCACAGCTGGGACTCTGAGCTTGGAGCTCTTTTCCATCCTCAGCGATTCCATGAGGTTCAGGTTGGAAATTTGGGAAAATTTCTTCCCTAAATTTGTTGCCCAGGCCTGGCACAGGTACAGGGTGGAGTCCCCATGGCTGGAGGGATTTAAATCCCTGTGGAGGTGGCACTTGGGGACATTGGGCAGTGCTGGCCTTGGCAGGGCTGGGAATGGTTGGATGAACTCAGAGATCTTCTCCAGCCTTGATGATTCCATGATTCCATGAATATCTGTCTGCTGGTTTGGAGTGCCCATCCCTGGAGGTGTCCCAGGAATTCCTGGGGTGGCACTCAGAGCTCTGGGATGGGCACAGGGTGGGGATGGGCACAGGTCGATCCTGGAGCTCTTCTCCAACCTAAATGTTCCCGGGATTCTGGGATTCAGTCAACTTTGGAATACCCAACTCATTGTCCAGCCTAAAACCTTTTGAAATTAACGAGAGATGTTTTTATTTATATTTATTTTTTTCCCTGATTGCTCATTAATTGTGTGTAAACAGCTCGGGGTCAGCACCAGTTTGTTTATTGGGATTTATTTCAAGATTCATTTTGGTGATTCATTTCTCCTTGAGCTTTTTGGGGATGATTTCAACCACTCCCAATTGTTCCTGGATCCTGACAAAAATGGAGCTGGGAGCTCTCTCACCCCTGGAGGTGTCCCAGGAATTCCTGGGGTGGCACTCAGAGCTCTGGGATGGGCACAGGGTGGGATTTTGGCACAGCCTGGGAGTTCTTCCCCAACCTCAGAAATCCTGGGATTCAGTGAAACCTGCACTTCCCTTTCCTCCCCAAACCCTTCAACATTCAAAACAAAATTTAACAAAAAACGTGCCGAGATTATTCCATGGAAATGCTTTCAGGGGGAAAAAAAAAAAATCCACATTGCAAAAGAGCTGCTTCCAGAATATAAAACACAGATCATTAAAGGATGAGCACATGGATCTCTCCTGCTTTCCTGGAGGTCCCAATCCATCAGGCAATTCCTCTGGAGGGGAGCACATTCCAAAATTTCTGCCTCTGCCTGAATACAGATGGACTCGCCGTGTGCTTGGACGCCTTGCTCAGCAGGTTTCTTAATTAGGGAAGTTGTTTCAAAAAGGGCCCTGTGGTGATTGATTTTCCATCCTTTCTCTTGGAACCAGTGGATTTCAAACTGGTGAGAGGCAGCAGCAGCTCAGCAGGTTGCAAAATGTTAATTAAAGCCAAAGAGTCCCCTGAAGGGAAGGAAATCCAGGCAGGAGGAGCCACTTGTTGGTCTGAGGACAAATTCTTGTGTGAAATATCTGAAAAGCACCGGGGTGATCAGGAAATCAATTCCAGGATCAATTATTCCTGGTAAATTGTTACCTTTTTTAATTATTTGTTGAGGTTTTTTTTTTCCCCTATGGAAGTTCTCAGTGTTAGTTCCTAAAATGGGCCTGGATTTCCTGCCTGAAACAGCATGGATAAAATAATAAATTAATAATAAAATGCTGGAAGTCCCTAATCTCCAAAAAAAAAAAGCAGTGATGGAATGTCACCCTGCCTCCAGGGTGGCTCTGCCAGAAAATCATGGAACTGTGGAGCTGTGCAGTCATGGAATTGGCTTGGGAGTTGCTGGATCCCAGAAATCTGGGAATTTTGAGCTTCCTGTGCTTTTCTGTGCTTTCCCCCTGCAGAACACTGCTTTGGACCTGAGGCCTTGGAGAAGGCTCCAAATTTGGGTGATGGANGTCTCCATTTTCCTCCCTTGTAGAAGTGCTGCTGAACTTTCTGTACTTTTGATAAAATTTAATAAACAACCCAGCCCAAGCATTAGAAATTCTGTTTTCTTCGTGTATTTTTTACTCCTGGCTCTGAGTGAAGGCAGAAGTGACTCCAGAAAAAATAAAGTGGTGCAAAAACCATCCACCACTTTTACAGAATTGACCTCAAACCCCCTCATTCCAGCAGAGATGCCCATGGAGGACATGGACAGGAGGAAAAAAAATCTAAAAATCTCCCTGGGCAGCACCAAAACCTCCTTCCCACCCCCAGCCATTTGCATATTCCCCATTTCCTGCTGGACAACCCCATTTCCATCAGCTTGAATCATTATTTTGCTTCTGAGAAATTAAACCATCGCCTTCCCAATTTTCATTCCTGTAATTTATTTTTATGAGGCGACGCTGGAAAGGGCAAAAATAATGAATATTTTGAAATATGTGGAAGGCAGGGCTGTGTGTTCCCAGAGAGCTGTGCAGGAGAGGCAGGAATAATCCTTTTTTTTTTTTTTTTTTTTTTTTTTGGGAAAGAAATATGAACATTCAAATTTCTAGTAGCACTACAATGAAAACTGTTCCAGGGGAGGTTGAGGTTGGATGTCAGGGAAAAGTTTTTCCCCCAGAAGGTTCTGGAACAACTTCCCAGGGAATGGGCACATTCCCAAGGCTCCAGGAATGTCTGGACAATGCTCCCAGGGATGCACAAAGTGGGATTGTTGGAATATCCCTGTGTGGATATTCCATAATTCCGTGGTACAAATCCTAATGCCCATCTTCCACTGAATCTTGGCATGGGATTTATTTTAAATGTTTTCTTGTTTTATTTTGTTTTTTTCTCTTCTTCTCCAACATCAGGCAGATTGAACAAAGAATTTATTTTACAGTGAGGGTGGGAATGGAATTCCCAGATTTGCTGGGGCTGCCCCTGGATCCCTGGAATGCCCCAGGCCAGGTTGGACATTGGGACAGTGGGAGGTGTCCCTGCCCATGGAATGGGATGGGATTTAAGGTCCCTTCCAACCTAAACCATTCCATGATTTTATTTTGGGATTAAAGCTCATAAATTGTGGCTTTTCCCCTTCCTGTCAGGAAGATCTGGTTGGATAAAGGAAATCATCCCATTTTGGGAGCTGCACGAGACACTGAGAAGATGCCAGTGAAAGGAAGGGATCTGGATTCCCTGGAAAAGCTGCCCCTCAATTAACAACATTTTAAAGCAATGAAACACAAAACCAGGAAGGTAAAAGAGAAAATTTTAAATGGAACTGATATTTTCCCCGATTTTCCCCTTCCTCCTTCAGGGGAGGAAGAAGAGGGACAGCACAGGGAGCGGGAATGCAGGGAACAATATTCCCTCTGTCTGGAGCATCCCTGGGAGAGCAGATCCAGCTCTGGCATCTGTGCCCTGAAAGGAGGTGGATAAATGGGAATGTCTGCAGACACTAAAGGCATTCAGGGCCTGGAAAAAAAGCAAATTCCTCCTCAGCTTGAGCACAATGTCCAAAGGATCCAGGAAAGGGCAAAACCATTCCTCTTCCTGAGCTGCTCTTTCATCCAGGAATCTGATGGTTATAAATAAACAGAGCAGAGCTGCACTGAGGGGGAACAAAAAGGAATGTTGTTATTTTTATTTGTGTTTTTATTATTTTTCTTTTTTTTTTTTTTTTAAGAGGATTTTGGGATAGTTCAGGAAGGAATCCCAGCACTCAAACCTATCCCAGATTTCTCTCCAGAGGTGTTTGGCTTTGGATGCAGAACAGAAGAGCTCATAGAGGCCCTGAAGAAATTTCTCCCCCAAGGTGATGATCAGAGCCACCATCCCAAAAAATTTCTTCATGGAAAAGGCTGTCCAGCACTGGAAGTGATGCCCAGGGGGGAAGTGGGGGATTCCAAATCCCTGGAATTGCTGAAAAGCCCTGTGGATGTGGCACCTGAGGACGGGGTTTAGTGGTGAGCTGGTGGTGCTCGATGGCTGGACTTGATCTGGGAGTTTAGCGAGCTCAGCAATGCCACAGCTCCATCAGTCTGATCCTGGGGGCTCTTCCCAGATCCAGGAATCCCCCCAGCACTGGTTGGGATGTGAAGCCACCAACATGAGATGATTTTCAGGCTCTTCTTTTTTATTTTAAGAAGATTTCTGGGTCCCTCCTTTTCTCTGGGATGCGAGGCAGAGCTTCATTCCCGGGACAGAGCGATTCCAGAGCCTCGACACCAACCACAAAGCAAAAATTCCCAAAAATTCCTTTCCAAACCACCCCCCCAGGCTGGAGATTCCCGGGATCATCCTCATGGAGACTGAGGGATCGCTTTTGTCCCCAGAGGTGGCAGCTGTGACCTGCAGGGAGCAGTGACACCATCAGCAGGTGACTCCCCACAGCCCCTCGGTTCCCAAGAATTCTATTGGATTGAGGAGCTGAAAGCACTTCCCAAACCTTTTAATTTTATTTAATGAAGAAAAGAGCTGATTTCATAGTGCAGGAAGCTTTTCATAGTGACCAGATTAAAATAAAAGATAATAAAATTTCAAGGAGATTTCACTTCCATTTCCAGCATTTCCCAGCAGGAGTTTCATTTTTCCCTGCTCCTTCCTGGAGATGGGAAATAAAAACTGAGGAGTTGTCGGGAGAGACAAAGGGAGTTTGCAACAACAGAGAAATTTTGGCTCATCTTCCATCACATTGGTGTCACACAAATCAATTTGATTTGATTCTTGATAAAATTCCAGGACCTTCAAGGGCTCCAGATAATCCCATGAAAGCAATGCCTGGAATAATGCACCTGTGCCCCAGCTGGAACAAAAATCCTCCCAGGTGAGTCCTGGGTCATGGATCCAAGCTAAAAACACATTCCAAATTTTTAACATGGCAGGAATTAGATGACAAATGTGGTAATTCATGTTTTACACGGATTTTCTGTCCAGGATTTTATTAGATCCTGGTTTTATTTCATCTCACTGGGGTGAGAAGCTGATAATTCCATCCCTGGAATTATCCAAGGCCAGGTTGGATGGGATTTGGAGCAACCTGGTGGGACTAAATGGGTTTTAAACCTTTCCACCCCAAACCATTCCACAATTCCATAATTCCATATTTCAGGATATTAATTTAGCCCAGAGCCTCATGGGTGTCTCTCCTCTTTAACATCCAGGGATTTTTCCCAAGGGAAGGGATGTGGGTGCAGTTCTGCTTTTTCCCCAACAGGGAACATTTCAGCTGGGCAGGATCCTCTGGAGATCCCTGCTGGGGTGTCACAAGAAAATTCCAAGGAAAAAAAATCTCCTCAGCGTGTTCTGAAGGCTCAGCTTTTATAAAACCACGTTTGAGCCCAGCTTAGACATGGGACTAAAATTAATTTTTCCCGTGGGGATGGAATATTTCCAATGCTGCTGAGTCCACTTCCCATTTTCTTGCACAACTTCAAAAAAAAAAATAAAGGAAACAAATTTAAAAATTCCTGTGAATTCCTGAAGTTCTCATCCCATTTTCTAAATCTGATCCTGGCACTCAGGAGACACAGAAGGGCAGATTCCTTCATAAATAACTACAAATGGTGAATAAATCCTTTGGGAAAATTAATTAGGATGACATGAAACAGAGATAATTTATCCTTATTAATTCATTGGAGGAAAAAAAAAACAGTTTTAATAGGTTTTAATAGGTTTAATTTTGGGATGGTATAAATAGTTACAAACATGTTTGGGACAGGCTTTCCCAAAACAGGGAATTCTGTGGAGATAGGCACAGATTTGTCATTCCATTGTTCCCAGTGTGATATCCTTTGGACTTTTCCCTGGAAATGGCATAGAAAAAAATTTCAGGCCCTTTTCCCCATGAAGAATTCCCAGCACAGCCCTGCTCTGCAGCATGAAGATGTCCAAGGACCAAAGAGACACAAAAATCCCCCGAAACCAAAAACCAGCACTTAAAAAAAAAAAAATTATGAACTCCTAAACCAGGTCCATCTGCTGGCTCCTAAAAGGAAATTTATATCCTTAGGAAAAGCCACTCAGGTTTCAGAGGACATGAAGATCATTTATGACTTCTTGCCTTTGAGTAAAAAGTGGTTTATGGTGAATTCCTCTTGCCACCTTCAGCTCATTGTGGGAACGGGGCCACAGCCGATATTTACAGGCATTAATGGGATCAGGAGAGGAATTCTTGATCCCTCCCTCGGAAATTTGATGGGATTCACAGGAACTTAATTGGAAAAGAGAGGAATCAGAGCAGAAGAAGCAGTTGACCTCTAAAACCACGGTGATAAAAGAAGCTCTTTTATCAGATGTCATAAAAGAGATTTAGGGGATGTTTTATGTCCCAGCTGTGCCAGAGCTCCAGGGACAAGGGTCAAGAAATAAAGTTTGTGTTGCTCAGGGGATGATCCCATCACTCCTCCACAATTCCCTCCTTTCTCCCTCCTTGGGATTCACTCAGCTCCCTCGGGGAGTTCAAAAGCTGAGCCTTCAGAACACGCTGAGGAGATTTTTTTTCCTTGGAATTTTCTTGTGACACCCCAGCAGGGATCTCCAGAGGATCCTGCCCAGCTGAAATGTTCCCTGTTGGGGAAAAAGCAGAACTGCACCCACATCCCTTCCCTTGGGAAAAATCCCTGGATGTTAAAGAGGAAAGACACCCATGAGGCTCTGGGCTAAATTAATATCCTGAAATATGGAATTATGGAATCGTGGAATGGTTTGGGGTGGAAAGGTTTAAAACCCATTTAATCTGACATCAGGGCTTTTCCACAGGGCCACCACTTCTCATTTGCTGGAGCTCATATCCAGGGGATTTTGGGAGCTGAGGGATGTGGAGGAGGAAAACGGGGTGGGAAAGGTCCTGGGGCATCCCCCAGGATTTGGGGGCACCTTTTTAGGTCTCGGAATCTGTTTTGGTGTTTTCCCCGAGCTGTGTAAAAGTTCTTGTCTGGCAGTTGGTGTGCCCGAGCTGGAATCAATCTGAGCTCTTTAGTTTTCACTCTCAAGGTTGTTTATTCTTTTCTTATCTGGAATATTTCTCTCAGCCCAGCCAGGTCTGTCTGGCAGGGCAGCCATGGCACACTCTCTGCCCTTCAGGGCAGTTTGATCTTTTATCCCACAAACTACGGACATGATGTTTACAATTATTTCCCAATTCCCATCATCTATGTTAGACACTGAACTTCTACTCTAAACCAATCCCAAAGTGCCAGCTCCACAATAGAAAATGGAGATGAAGAAGAAGAACAAAGAAAGACCAAACACGTGCTTTTTCCTCCATCTTGTGTTCTAAGATCCCCATTCCCAAAAATCCTACAATCTCTATTTTCACTTTATGATAACACTGCTTAAACTGCTGTGACTTTTAAGTTCTCATCTAAAGCTGGTGATTTGTTCCAAGGGCTATAATCAACCCCACAGATGTTTTGGGATCATCCCAGGGTCTCAGAGCCCCTGACAGGGTCTCACAGCTCTGGATCCCAAAGGGATGGCCCAGACTGTGACATTTAGGGATGAGTTTCCCACCCTGAGGAGTTTCTCCCTTTCTATGGAAACCCGTTCTCTGCTCAGAACTTCCTGGGGATGGGTTGGAAATTCCAGGGGTCTGGAATGGGGGGTGGTCTTCACCCCCTCCAGTCCATGGGCACTTCCCAGCCTCATTCCTGCTGCTGATCTCCAGCAGCCAGACCAGGGATGGCATTCCCAGGAAATTCCCACTTCCAGCCACATCCTGCTTTTTCCCAAGGAGCGTCACCAACAAGCCTTGGATGGCTCCATCCAGCTGTGGGTGCTCAGCCTGCTGCAAATGCACCCCATCCTCCATTTGTGAGGGGGAAAGTGTCTTATCCCCTCATCCTGGAGCAGCGATTTCCATGGAATACTGGGAATGATACAAGGAATAGCAGGACATCACTGGGAGAAGTTCCACAAAAAAATCAAAGAGAAATCTGGGAAGTTCAACACGTTTGGGAAGCCAGGCCAGAGGTGTCCCAAGGCGCACTGTGACAACTCCAGGACATGGAATCATGGAATTTCACTGTGGGCCTTTTGCTCCCACGTTATCCTGCTCCACAGGGATTCTTTCTTATTCCAAATGAGGCCCAGGGATGGGACTCCTGGCTGCTTGGAAAGTGTGGTTTATTTTCCTTATCTCCCACAGCAAAGGTCAGTTCTTGTTACAGGTGCTGGGAGCATGACCAGAAGTCACAAGACTTATGGCTACAGATCTTTTTGGGATTTATTAACCAACAAAACACTGCCAACGAGGATATTTATGTTTCTAATCCAATTCTAAGAAATTCCACTGTGACCTTTCTCTCTGTCCTAACACACAGATCTATTCCTGAGGCCTGTTTGTCACCTTTATTCTTTCTATATCTTAAACTTTATAACCAAGCTTTTTTCTACTTAACAAGTCTCTGCTTTAAGCTTTAAATCTACATTTTTACTTCCAGCACCTAAACCTGGAAGCTTTTCCCAAGGCCTCAGTTCAAACCCTGTGTTCTTTCCCAGGCTTTGATTTACGGGCCCCACTGAGAATTTTTTGCATTCTGAGCTCCAGCATTCCATGGATCATGGAATTCCTGGATCTTGGAAAGAGCAGCAAGCCCAACCTATGCCATGTCCCCAAGGGTCACATCCAAAGTGCTGCCACACTGGATGCTGAGTGGGACCAGAGTGAAAAAAAACAGGAACAACGGAAAGGATGGATCTGGATTGTTCTCCCCCCTTAATTACGGCATTTCCTGATGTTTGCCAGGCAGAATTCCAAAGTTTTCTGGGAATTTCTCCTGTGCTGAGTCATCCCCCTCCCCTGGGAGAGGACCCAAGCTGGGCCACACTCATTCCATCATTCCACTCCCCACCACATCCCATTAATCAGTGCCATTTAATTAATCAGAACGATCCCATGGATTAAATTCCCATTAGGGCCTTGGTGGAAGCGGTGACATTTCAGCCCTGCTGCCTTCACAGATGGCACAGCTGCAACACTGGCCAGATATTTTGCCCACAACTGGCTGAAGAAACCAAAATCCATCCATTCTGATGAGCTGTGGCAGGGCAGGAATGAAATTGTTCCCTCTTTCCGTGCACAAACATGGAAATCCAGCTGAATTCAGCCCTTGGATCTGAGCCATGAATCCACAGGGTCCCAAAGAAATGGTTATGATGTTATTCAAAGAAGTGGAATTTATTTTTTTCCATTTCTGTATTTTTAATGGAGCACCTTTGCAGAGGGAAGTTATTAAAGAGCTTTTTTTGGGTCATTCATCAATAAGGAAAAAAAAAAAAAACCACCCTGGCTGCTCCAGCACACAGAAATTCCTTGCAGTGACANGATAAGACCCCATAAGAGCAGCAGCTTTTCCTAGTGGTGGCTAAACACAGGGAAAAGCTTTTTTTTTAATTTTTTATTTCAGAAATCCTGGGATATCTCAGCTGCTGTCTCCAAATTCTCCATGTGCTGAAGAAATATTGTAAAACTGGAGGAAAGCCCAGGGATGTGCTGGGAGCAGTGACAATCCCAGTGTTCATCCCTGGGGATGTCCCCGAGCTGTCACTGCCTCTCTCCTCTTGTTCCCCTGAGGAAATGGCCTCAAGCTGCACCAGGGAAGGTCTGGATCTGATTTTAGGGAAAATTTCCTCATGGAAAGGGTTGTTCAGGGTGGTGGATTCACCATCCCTGGAGGAATTCCCAAAATGTGAGGGTGTGGCACTTGAGGACATCCAGGTTTAGTGCTGACCATGGGGTTGATGGCTGCACTTGGGGACCTTAAAAATCTTTTCCAAGCTCCACAATTCCATGATTCTGTGATTCAATCCAAAGGGGAATTCAGCTGGATTGCCCTTTGGACATCACTGGGTGCTGTTTTCAGTGCTGGAGCTTCCTGGAGCAAGGAATTCTCAGCCCTGCCCTGGGCTGTGCCCTGCTCCTTTCCCTGTGGAGGGGGCAGAAGGAAGAATTAGGGATGGAAAAGTTAAAGCAGGAAGGCAGATTTCCCAGAGAATTTGTGGATTCCTCATCCCTGGGGGTATCCAAGGCCGGGTTGGATGGGGTTTGGAGCATCCTGGAACAAGGAATCCTCGGCCCTGCCCTGCTCCTTTCCCTGTGGAGGGGGCAGAAGGAAGAATTAGGGATGAAAAGGTTAAAGCAGGAAGGCAGATCTCCCAGAGATTTTGTGGATTCCTCATCCCTGGGGGTATCCAAGGCCGGGTTGGATGGGGTTTGGAGCATCCTGGAGCAAGGAATTCTCGGCCCTGCCCTGGGCTGTGCCCTGCTCCTTTCCCTGGGGATGGGGCAGAAGGAAGAGTTAGGGAATTAGCACATGGATGGAAAGGTTAAAGCAGGAAGGCAGATTTCCCAGAGAATTTGTGGATTCCTCATCCCTGGGGGTATCCAAGGCCGGGTTGGATGGGGTTTGGAGCATCCTGGAACAAGGAATCCTCGGCCCTGCCCTGCTCCTTTCCCTGTGGAGGGGGCAGAAGGAAGAATTAGGGATGAAAAGGTTAAAGCAGGAAGGCAGATTTCCCAGAGAATTTGTGGATTCCTCATCCCTGGGGGTATCCAAGGCCGGGTTGGATGGGGTTTNTCTGTTTTTTTAATGGAGCCCCTTTGCAGAGGGAAGTTATTAAAGAGCTTTTTTTGGGTCATTCATCAATAAGGAAAAAAAAAAAAAACCACCCTGGCTGCTCCAGCACACAGAAATTCCTTGCAGTGACAAAACTGGAGCTAATTACTTCTCCACGTGCTGGGATGAGTTTATTATGGGAATCTGCACTTGTCTGACATGGAAATTACAAATTTCACGGTGTTTTATGAGGATGTGACTGCTCAGTGACTGATGTGACAGGGACACGTGGAGCAATCCCAGCTTTGGGATCTCCCAAATGGAGCTGCTTGCGTTGATTCTGGGAATCCAAAGGAATTTCAGGGTCTTGTGGTGGTTGTAGAACTCCTAAAAGCTTTGGGTGTTGATGTTCAAAGTGTTGCCNAGGGAAGGTCTGGATCTGATTTTAGGGAAAATTTCCTCATGGAAAGGGTTGTTCAGGGTGGTGGATTCACCATCCCTGGAGGAATTCCCAAAATGTGAGGGTGTGGCACTTGAGGACATCCAGGTTTAGTGCTGACCATGGGGTTGATAGCTGCACTTGGGGACCTTAAAAATCTTTTCCAAGCTCCACAATTCCATGATTCTGTGATTCAATCCAAAGGGGAATTCAGCTGGATTGCCCTTTGGACATCACTGGGTGCTGTTTTCAGTGCTGGAGCTTCCTGGAGCAAGGAATTCTCAGCCCTGCCCTGGGCTGTGCCCTGCTCCTTTCCCTGTGGAGGGGGCAGAAGGAAGAATTAGGGATGGAAAAGTTAAAGCAGGAAGGCAGATTTCCCAGAGAATTTGTGGATTCCTCATCCCTGGGGGTATCCAAGGCCGGGTTGGATGGGGTTTGGAGCATCCTGGAACAAGGAATCCTCGGCCCTGCCCTGCTCCTTTCCCTGTGGAGGGGGCAGAAGGAAGAATTAGGGATGAAAAGGTTAAAGCAGGAAGGCAGATCTCCCAGAGATTTTGTGGATTCCTCATCCCTGGGGGTATCCAAGGCCGGGTTGGATGGGGTTTGGAGCATCCTGGAGCAAGGAATTCTCGGCCCTGCCCTGGGCTGTGCCCTGCTCCTTTCCCTGGGGATGGGGCAGAAGGAAGAGTTAGGGAATTAGCACATGGATGGAAAGGTTAAAGCAGGAAGGCAGATTTNCGCTAGGCAGATCTCCCAGAGATTTTGTGGATTCCTCATCCCTGGGGGTATCCAAGGCCGGGTTGGATGGGGTTTGGAGCATCCTGGAGCAAGGAATTCTCGGCCCTGCCCTGGGCTGTGCCCTGCTCCTTTCCCTGGGGATGGGGCAGAAGGAAGAGTTAGGGAATTAGCACATGGATGGAAAGGTTAAAGCAGGAAGGCAGATTTCCCAGAGAATTTGTGGATTCCTCATCCCTGGGAGTATCCAAGGCCAGGTTTGGAGCACCCTGGGACAGTGGAACTGTCCCTGCCATGGCTGGGGTGGGATTTAGGATCCTTTCCCTGGTCAGCCATTCCATGATTCCCTGTTCCTCTTTCTTTCTCCAGCCCATGTGGAGCAGGGAACCACCGCAGGGGTTTGCAATTAAAGCAGAACAAAGATTCTGCACGGAGCAGGCACAAACCCTTTCATTATCCTGGGGGAATCCATCCCTCACTCACCTGAAATCTCCATTTCAGCTCCACCTGTAAAAGAGCTTTGGAATCCTCATTATTCAATTAGAGACAGCAGCAATAAAATGTTCCTTTTTTATTTTTTTTTTTTTATTTCTTTGAATACCTGCAGCCATATTCCCTAATTGCTGCCTCATATATCCTAACTGTATTATTCCTGATTTCCAAGTGTAAATAAATGTACTGCTTGGGATGATCATATTTCACACCAATTTATTTGAATGACATTAATGAGTTCTCTCCACCACTGAGACCTTGCTTGGAGAGCTGGGCTCTGTTTCCCTGCCTGTAATTTAATAGAAAAAGGGTTCCCACCACCATGAATTAAATTTAAATTTAAATAAATAAATAAGCAGCAGCTCTGGGGATGCCTGAAAGGATTTAATTTTTAGTTATTTGCATTCCTGTTAGGAGCCTGCAACAGCATTTTAAAAAAATAACAAATTTCTTTAAAAAATGGAGACTTGGAAGTGATCTTGAAAAAATCTGAAGTTTAAAAGTGATAACAAAACCCACTTTGCTGGGTTTTTTTAGCAACTTTGCTGTTGGAATTATCCAATCCAGTGTTGTATTCCCAGAAGGCACAAAAGTGGCATTGGAATGGTTTAAAAAAGGACATAAAACTAATATTTATAAATATCAATGATATTTCATGTACCCAATGATGAATACATTGATATTTCTGAAATGTGACACAAGTGGGGCCTGAATTCCCGAGTCACCTTCCCTGGATCCTGGGAGCAGAAATTCCCATTCTGCCACCTCTTTGGAATCCCCCTCCACCCTTCCCCATTCCAGGAAAAATTCCATGAAAATAGAAAATTCCATGAAAAAAATATCTCCAGCGCTGCAGGAAGCAGCAGCTCTTTGTCACCTCCTGCTGAAGGTCTGGTGTCACCTCCATGGGGGAGCAAGGTCACCATGACAAATGAACCAAAGATCCAAAAAAAACAGCACCAAATTTGGGAATTGTGGAGAAAAGGGAGAGGCTGAGATGGGAAAGGGCTCCTCTGGATTTAGGAAAGGATTTCTATGGATTTAAGGAGTTTTTCTGGATTTAGGAAATTATTTATCTGGATTTAGGAAGGGGTTCCTCTGGATTAGGAAAGGATTTCTCTGGATTTAGGAAAGGGTTCCTCTGGATTTTTTTCTCTGGATTTAGAAAAGGTTTTCCTGGATTCAGGAAAGTATTTTTCTGGATTAGGAGAGTTTATCTGGATTTAGGAAAGGATTCCTCTGAATTTAGGAAGGGATTCCTCTGGATTTAGGAAATTATTTCTCTGGATTTAGAAAGGGGTTCTTCTGGATTTAGGAAAGAGTTCCTCTGGATTTAGGAAAGGTTTCTCTGGATTTAGGAAAGGATTTCCCTGGATTTAGAAAAGGGTTTCTCTGCATTTAGAAAAGGATTTTTCTGGGTTTAGGAAAGGGTTCTTCTGGTTTTAGAGAAAGGGTTCCTCTGGATTTAGGAAGGAGTTTCTCCAGATTTAGGAAAGGTTTTCCTGGATTCAGGAAAGGATTTCTCTGGATTTAGGAAAGAGTTCCTCTGGATTTTTTCTCTGGATTTAGGAAAGGGTTTTTCTGGATTTAGGAAATGGCTCCTCTGGATTTAGGAAAGGATTTCCTCTGGATTTAGGAAAGGATTTTTCTGGATTAGGAAAGGGTTCTGGATTTAGGAAGGGGTTCTTCTGGATTCAGGAAAGGATTTCCCTGGATTTAGGAAAGGTTCCTCTGGATTTAGGAAAGAGTTCCTCTGGATTTTTTTCTCTGGATTTAGAAAAGGTTTTCCTGGATTCAGGAAAGTATTTTTCTGGATTAGGAGAGTTTATCTGGATTTAGGAAAGGATTCCTCTGAATTTAGGAAGGGATTCCTCTGGATTTAGGAAATTATTTCTCTGGATTTAGAAAGGGGTTCTTCTGGATTTAGGAAAGAGTTCCTCTGGATTTAGGAAAG
>VXBI01000544.1:0-34498 GCA_013397375.1 Toxostoma redivivum
GCACAAATCACATTTATCACAATCAGCATTGATGTGAAATGAGAAGAAACTGGAAAATGCATCTGTTTTTTAAAAATTATTTTGATATTTTTCCTTTTATTCCACCTCATTTCACACAGAAAGTTTTTAATGAGATATTAAGTGGACCATTCTCATGTATTTCAATGTATTTTAACAATATTTATATGTAAAAGCTTCAAGACATCTTATAAACATGTTTTGATTAATAAACCAAAAGAGATTAAATAGACATTTTAGCTTCAATCATCGTAAGATTTCACAACAACACATGTGATTTTGTTTTGTTTATTCCTTTTTTACGATATTGTTTTATCTCTTTAGATCTCCAGTGTGTTCTCACAAACAACCATCTTGTTAACTGAATATCCCTTTGGGGTTTTTTTTTTTAATATTAAATGTGTGACTCATAACATTGCTAAAATGAGTACTGCATTCTGAAGTGAACAGTAGTTGGCAAGTAGTTGGCCTCTTCCTTTTTAAAAAATAATTGCTCCTGAATATATCAGGTACTTGAAAAGATCTTCAATTTCCTTAAACTGTAGAGCATTCACACTTTTTTTCAAGGTGCAGCTATTAGTGGTAAACTATTCCGAATTATGAGAATGCAAATATTCTGACAGGTTTGCAAAGTTTAACTCATCCATACATTTGTTTTACTAAGAAGCAAATATTCAGTAGAAATAGGAGCAAAAGCTCTTTGATCATTAGGTATGTGTGCCTCATACCTAATCTAAAATACAATAAACCCGAACAAAATTTGGTTTTGCTATTGGTTTTTAATAATGAATTGGGATTCTTTTATTTTAAAGTAATAGTTTAATAGGTTTTTTTTCTGTGTGGCTCTGCTTTTTGCATTTTTGCCTCTAGCTCTGTGGCCACATTTAGGCATAAGGTTTTTTTTAATGTATTAAATTTTTTTTTTTTACTTGCCCAGACTTTATTCTACATTACCTTTTTCACACCCTCTAATAGCAGTAATAACTTTAAAATACATTTTGTAGGGAAATCACTGTATAATAAGCAATTTCTGTATATACTCACAGGACTAGATTCTAATATGATGCAGAAGGCCAGCTGTCTATATTTAGCAAAAAGTCAACCTTGAAATTGGTAAGCTTAGAAGAGTACTCATGAAAGAGCAGTTCAGGCAAAAATGAAGCGATCCATTGAAATCATAGCTTTCACAAGTCATTACATTGTTTACTGTTTTTCCTCAAGGGATTGTTTTGCCTTTTGGATAACTAAGAAGCCTTGATTATTTTTCTAGCCTACAGTAATATGGAAAAGCTTTTATCATTTAATCTTTTGCAAAATGCAAGTGCTAGAGACATAAGTATATATACATACAGAAAAAAAAGGAAGAAAAACAGTAATTTCAGCTTATTTCTTGAAAAAGCAGAAGAAAACAAACAAAAAAGCCCAGCTCACTTTTCTATTTTTAACTGCAACAAAGAATGTCTTATTTTTGCTGTTACATGAGTATTTGTCACATAAAATGAATTATGTGATCATTGTTGGGTCCTTAAAGTTTTCTGATATGTTTACATGGAAATAAAG
Organism: Toxostoma redivivum; assembly: GCA_013397375.1. Taxonomy (NCBI): domain Eukaryota; kingdom Metazoa; phylum Chordata; class Aves; order Passeriformes; family Mimidae; genus Toxostoma; species Toxostoma redivivum. The sequence continues at coordinate 1,579 of VXBI01000544.1, forward strand.
ATTAACATAATCAGATTGTTATGGGTAGAGATGCTAAAGGGGACATGTGCATGCATTGGATTCTTCACACTCAAATGAGAAAGCACGAACCCCACCATGGCTTTGTTCTCATTTCTTAGGAGCATGTAAGATTATTTTTTTCTCTAACAAATCCAGAAAAGTTGTATGTGTTCATATTTCCCAGAACTCTTAGAAACTTGTTTATAGATTAATCTGTGTGGCTGATCATACCTCTCACTGTAGTCTCAAAAACAGTATTTGCTGCTAGAGTGGGATTTTGTGAGCCGCTTTTAAGCAGTTCTCCCTCAAGAGAATATTCATCATTTTCTGGGAGTGGGGATTGCAAAGAAACCAGAAAAAAATTGGTAAAATTGAGACTGAACTGAGATTTCTGGCACACAAAATTATAACACCAGGAATGGCAGTGTGAATACTGCTGTACTGTTTGACCTAGTGCCAGGATCTGAAGCAGCTGGAGCCTAGTCCTGGGAGGGCATACATAATAATAAACAAGACGAATTTTCTAAATGTCAAAATTTTTCTTAAGGGAAACATATTCCCAGTACAGTTTCTGGCTGTATTCCACTTGCAGTAGCTCTCAAGTCCTTTTACGTGCCTTTTATACTCATTTCCCTAACCTTTTCACAATTTCTAAGATCAGAATAAACAAAGGCACAATTATTTTTGTTGCTTTATTCTTGCTGAGGCAGTTTTGGCTTATGTGGTTACAAATGTCCTCCTGGCCTTTAGTCCAGGCTCCAGACTGCCTGGACTCAATTTCACAGTTGAACTACCAGGAATTCAAACCAGATACGAAGGCAGTGCTCCTGTCTGACTGTCACAGGTAAGAATTGATCTTAGAGATACAGAATATCCAATATAGCATGAAAACAGTTATCAGAATACATTTTCCACCTCAAAATCCATATGGAAATTGAATGTTACCTGGAACTGATTAATGTTTTGGTACCAATAAGCATTTGACTTCTCATTGAATCAAAAAACAAATAGTATCTTAGTAATCTCATCTGTGTCAAAAAGTCGACTACTGACAATATCTTTCATTTGTGCAACATGTCTGACGTTTTTTCTTCATCTCGCAGCATCCATATTTATGGGGGAAAAAATAAAAAACTAACTAAAAAAAAACCAACAGTCATAGAACATGTTCTTTTCAAGAACACAATTTATTCTTTCTGAGTGTCACTCTTTACATTCTCTTTCTCAGCCTACTTAAATACTTTCTTCATATACTCACACATTGAGTATTTCTGATTAATCTGGTGCAGTTATTTTAAACAGCTATAACTGAAGTCTACTTAAAGTCACAGCTTTCTTTGTACCAATTTATACTTCTCATCTTTGGTCAAATTCTTATATTCCTGCATTGATAGTTCTGGTTTCTCATCACCAAAAGAAAGCAGAAGAAAATGAACTGCAAAATAAATTTCTTCATTTCGGTTCTTGTACTTGGTGTTAGCCCATAAATCTCAGCAGTGCCAGTACTTCTGTGAAGTAAAGAAGGCAGAACTTTCAGAGTTATCTGATAACCTAATAATATCTCAATAATTTGTTTCTTTTTATATATCAGCCAAATGTGGTGGTTGATAAGAAAAAAGGGGGTAAAAATGTATTTTTTGGTACATATTCATTACCTAACAACAAAAAAAAAAATCATTGCATGAGTCTTAGAATTGCTAAAGGCATTTCTCAGATAAGAAAAAAAAAAAGCAAAACTAGAAAAAGAGAGGAAATAAGCCTGAAAGATGCAAGTTTTCAGTCTACTTATAAGTCTGACAGAATTTAAAATACCTGGAAATAATGGATAACCTTAATAATAAACCATACTACCAAGATTTCCTATAATGTAATTCTTCCTGCCTTTTTTACAGATCAGTGGATTTGAAATCCAGATCTATATCTTTTCAATTTCATGTAACTTAATAAGGGAGGAAGAACATGTAGCTCTTGGCAGGCTATGGTTAGGCAATCAACATTCAGAGCTGACATCTAGCTGTAAAAGGCTCCTATAATATGATCAGCTGAGGGCAGGTTTGTGATTGATTTGTGCCCCTTCTAAGCCCTTTTGCAGAGTATCCTATTCAGTAAAATACAACATACTTGTTAATGCCTAATTACTTAAGGAATAGGAGTAGAAAGTGGAATTTCAGCTGTCAGATCTCTCATTTCTCTGGTAGCTCATATGGTATATTGTCAAATACTGAGTAATAAAAAAGGTAATGTACTATTTGTGGGGGAGTTTTGTTTTTTTTTCTAGAGACCGTACTTTGACCTCTGAATTACCAATACTTTGTTACCTAAGAGTAGATACTGGCTTTTTGGTAAGGGTATAATATCTTTGTATGGAGTATCCTACATTTATATATTTTGATTTAACCATTTAAAAATTACACAAATTCATTCTATACTCACGTAGTGTACAAAATAATTCAATTTAATTTCCTCCCTTTCACCCCCAGGTAAGTCTGTGATACTGTGGATTTACCCTGTAACAGTGCTGGGGACTAGAACATTCTTGGTTGTCTTATTCTTGAAGTAGTTGCATGTTAGTAGCTCTCCAAATTTCCTAATTGCCTCCCAGAAGAGGAGCTGCTGTATGACACTTTAAAATGCAAAATATGTAAAAATTTTACAGTTAGAACCTGGGCAGCCTGGTGTTGAATGTTATTTTGTGACTGCCTGTAGTAGGTGGGAGATGAGAGATGCGGGATAAATGTCTCTGATGACAAAAAAAGGGAAAGCTTATTATCCTGCTTCCCAACAAATAGCTTTGTGAAAAATTTGGCTTTTTTAGCACCCTTTTAAAATCTGTCATCTGCTGCATTACTACAGCATTCTAGACTTGACTAGGAGAGCAGATTTACTTCTGTTCAATATTATCTTTTTGCTGGGAACTCCAGTTAAATTTAAGCATCAGAATTAAGATCATGTTGACCTTCCTCGCCAAATTTTATGTGTGATAACTGCATTCTTTTTCATTTGTTGGTGTAATTTTTTAAGCGTTTCATAGGCTTTTGGTGAGGTTTTGGCTTCTATTTTGGCCTTTTCTTAAAATATGAAACTATCATAGGTGGTATGTAGTATAGGTAGGCAGAATGTAAACTTTTCAACCAACTGCAGTACTTGACAGTTTCTACCCTCAGTCAACATTATTATTATTGCATGAATTTAAAACTAACATTATGGCAAAAGCAATTGGAAATTACTTCCTTTTGTTTAGCTTGTAATTTTGTTACAGCCCAATAAAAGGAGAGACTGATAAACAATAAAGTTGATTTCTTTCTATAAATGATGACAACAACAACAAAAATTTCCAATATTAATGAATAATTAATTAACTATTCACCTTTAATTATTAATTACAGTTTCACTACCATCTACTTATTTAATGCTAAAGATCAATATTCTTTAAATATTAATTTTCAATGTGAAGAAATCTTTACTGTACTGTATTTTCATCCCCCTTTTTAAGTAGACAGAATTTCATCATAAGGATCGTAAAACTATTATCATGTAAGCAAAAGTGTTATATGCATAACATCTCAGAAGTTTGAAGCTCTAAATCCACATCTATTAGAGGAAGAGAGGTTTTAATCAATTTGGCTTCAATCCTTGACTAAATCTCTTTGGACTACCCAGGAGTAAGGAGAAGCGAATTCTTGAATTGATAAATCCATTTACAATCCAGTTAGTAATGTACAATTTCCACCTTAAATTGCTATATCAAGTAAGTAGCATGCTTTTAGAATTTTAAGGGACATTAAGGTATCTCTGTGTATATATATGATTTTTGGATGGATACCATCAGCTTCTCTTTTTATACATGTATACACACACGCACACATACATATATATGCATATTATGTGTTTATGTATGGTCTGTCTATATATAATATGTACATATATGTATAAATCTGTGATACATATTATCATAACCTACTTCTAAAATCTTTGAAATATAGAGAGCTACTGCTTCCACTCAGAGCATGCTACAGTTCCTTAACACTTTACCAAAAACAAAACCAAAAAAAACCCCAGAGAGAACAGTATGATTTCATTGAATATCTGTCTAGCAAATCTTGAATATCCTCTCATCCAGGATAATGTATCAGCATATAGTTAAGCTGGTTCATGAACGTTTTTGCATAACGAGCAGCACCACAACATAATGCTGTTAGACCTTAGCTTGCAGTTGGGAATAAATAATTGCAAAAATTACTGTCTGGTCACAGCCTATTGATATCTATATTTTTGCCTTTTATTTTAATGATTTTTTAAATTTTATTCATTAACACTTTATCTACCTGTGTGTTGCAAGAACTTGAAAATAATTGGCAAATAAGTGATTTTATACCTAAAAATACGATAATTTAATTCCTGATAATGTACAGTAGTGTAATTCCTGATATCAGATTTACTTAGAGTTCATCAGGATCATGCTAAGAAGTCTCAGTTCACAAAATTAATTCCTAAGGGCAAGAAAAGACAATATTAACATTAATAAATTACACTGGGTTGTATTAAGTTTCATTTTGACTGTTACTTAAATTCTCTGTAATATTTTAAGTAATACAATATTTGTGAAGAAAAAAGTAAAGTTGGATCGTGGTAGCCTGAAGAAGTTGCACTGTTCAAATCTTCAAGGTTTTTAACAGTAACATTACCTTTCTGTAATAGCTGTAGAAAAGCTGTAGAAACTTTTCTACACAACCACTACTATGATTTATTTATCATTTCATCTATTATATCTGATTCCAGTAGCTATCCATAATGGCTGTCATTAAAAGTAAAATACTGAGATGACCTGAAAAGATGGGATCTGAATATGCGTAAATACACAATTTTTAGTCTGAGAAAAGCTTTTAAGTTAAATATAATTTTATAAGTAATACAGCTTAGTTGTGCACTAGTTATACACCAGTTGTCTTAAATCTGATGCAAATAAAAAATCCCTGAATTACTCATTTGTCTGTCAAGGTTGGCTGATTTAGTTTCATAAACATTATAATGCTATTTTTGAAAATCACAAAAGAGCACTAATATTATCACAATACTCTGAGAAAAAAAAAAGTCCAGAATGTTGAAAAATGAAGCTTTCTCCAGGGACAAAACTTAAGTGAATGGAACTGCGTTTTTTCTTCATTGTTAAGTAACTCAATTAGTAAATGTTGTTCCTCAATATTATATAAATAAAAAAAAACTCTGTTATTTATAGTGTACCACCTACAATTTAAACATTTGACCAACATAGATCTTATCTCCTAGATAATCAAGCCAGGTATGATTATATTTCTTAATCATGAAATTCCGTTAGTCTAGTTCAATCTCATTTTCTCTGTTATTTTTTCTAGTCATCATTATTATTCTCTAGGCTTTATGCCAACAAAACTGAGTCAGGAGTCAATGCTGTTTGAAAGGGTTGAAACCTCAAACTTAAAATATTCAACTCTCTTTTTATTTGTGAGCTCTTCTTTCTAAATTATGTGGGGAAATAATGACATCATAATGCATGCATTCTGATAAACACAGATGTTACACAAATACACAAAACCAGAAATTTACTTGGATTTGAGGAGAAACAGTATATCTTTTTTTAGTTATTTTTATAAGAATGGGAATCTGAAACCATAGAATGTAAATGATTGGTCAAATCTCAACGTTGTAAAAGCTCAGTAATAAATTTCTCTAGCAACATTTTACTATTCAGGTCAATATGAAAAAAATTTTGGAAAATAAATAGAGGAGTTAGGGAGAGTTACACTAACTTCCCAGCTGAAGCTCTGGCATAGTGTGTAATCTATAGATACCGATTAACGAAGTGCTAAGTTTAATGTGGTATGTATTTGTGAGTAATATATTTGTATTGTAACATTATGCTGGGAGTAATGGCTAGAACACCAAATTAGGGAAATACTGTATAGGTAGGGGATGATGCATGTACCAGTTTTACCTCATCTCTTTATGTTCTTGTCAGGTCAAGTTGCTCACAAGTGTACAGTAATGGAACATGCATACTGTGACACTTGTACCTTACGCAATGCCAAAATGTAATCAGATTAGACATTTCAGTTGTCTTATAGAGTATCTGTCATTCCATTGCAGAATATTCATATTCTTGTGCACATAAGCACAAACAGATTTTAAAGACCAGAAGGCTGTCACTGCACTTGTTTTCTCAAAAAATCAAATTCCTTTTGTGCATGTCAGATAGACATTCAGGCCCATAATCAGCTGGAGCTGGCCAGTGTCTCCCTGATGCTAGTTGTAGTAATTTACAATGACAATAATGAAAATAAAATACAGCTTTTCTGTTTTAAGTATGTATACTTAGAGTATTTTTGCTTGGAAATGGTTGTCAATATTTTTTCTGTTTCCTTTGCTGTACTGAATGCATCATGCGTAGTGAAACAGGTGGCAAAGTCAGTGAATCAGCATTTTAAAGACTGAAATAGATTTTCCAGAAGTACCACCAGAAGTACCAAAGTGGATTATTGAGGATTGAGATTAAAGTAGTGATAGAAATGACAAGCACAAGTATGTTCCTCTGCTCAAACGTACTATCCTGCTCATTTTATTGTAAAGTATACAAACATATCACTTTGCTAAGTAAAACTGGAGCTAGTACATCTAGTTATATATATAGAACTGGGTGATAAATGTCAGGGGGTTTAAGATTTAGTTTGATAGTATATTTGAACTTGTTGCTGATCCTTTTACAGTTCACTGTTATTGCTCTATCTTCAACACTCTTCAAAGCAGTTGGCAAATCCTCAAGGAAAATGCAATAATATCTGAAATATTCATCTACCAGAGTGTTTTTGCAATGAAGGCTTTTTTTTAAAAAAACCTGGTTATTTCATACCTGTGTCAATCTGTTCTTAATAAGTGTCACTATTTCCTACTTAAGTGGTGGATTTATATTTGAGGAGACAGGAACACAAATCACAAAAAAATTTTTGGATCAGAAAATACAATTTAGGTACATGTATTTGTATGTCTTGGTGTAATTGACATCACTGGAGATTGTAGTTGGTATTAGGAAATTTAATTTAATTACTCCGGGATACCTCATCAGAACACTGTCATAGTGACAAATACTTAAAATACTCAGTTTTCTTATGTCAGGTATAATAAGGCAAACTGATCAATGCAAAATGTTTTAAGCTTACTTTTGTTTTCTTTGAATTCTGTGGCCATAAAATATTGGTCAGTAAAATATTGGGATGGCACACAAGCCTGACGTGTACAGAAGTAAATGCTAAAGAAGCACGTTTAATTTGGTTTCAGCTTTTGGTTTTGCGTGGTTGTTTCACCCTGGAATTAATGAAAGAAAAACAGCTAAGAAAGAAGAATTGTAAAATATCTACTAGTGAATTAATTGCAGATGTTTAACTGTACAAAATATTTCTCAATATAAAAATATTTTTTTCCATGAAAACTATGGCTAGTTATCACTACTAGCTTTAAATTTCAAGACAGGAGTGTAACATGTTGGGCAAGATTGCTGAGTGAGGGAAACAAATACAGATGTCTCAGTGAAAGCAGCTGCTCTGTAAAGAACATGTACAAATTTATTAACTTGAAAGAAGTGCATAATTTTATAAAACTGTGATGAACAGTGTATTTGAGCTAGCTATGGGGGTTTGTAACAAATATTTATATAATAAATACATATTTTCCATTTCCACTCAGTTAGTTTATATTTCCTGACATGATGCTGTAAATACAAGAAATTACATCAGTACAGAAATTTTAGTGAGAATGCTGCTTAAACTCAGTGGTGTAGCAAAAGATGGTGGCAATGAAATTTATTTTTGTTTCCCTGTGAAATTTTCTGTGCATCATCTATGAACAAAATAAGTGTCTCAGGTAAAATTTACAGTGATGAGATATGATCCTCACTTCACTGATGGAGAAAAAGAGAGAGAAGGTTAAATATTGGAAGTAGGGAACCAAACTTCATGCAGAGCAGGATTTACTAATACAGCATCCTAAATTTGGATATGACCAGAGAAGAGAATAGCATTGTTGCAAGAGTACATTCTCCTAAGCAGGAGACAATTTCCCAGATGAAAAGTCTGCTTTACTTGCAGTCTTGGATTATTGTCAGAATACGTGCCAAAAAGGGGTACAACTGCTATGTAAAATTCCTAGTTTGTAGTACGGGAGAGAGTTTGTTTATCATCAAGTAAAAGTGGATGGTAATAGCCAAGAATAATGTAAGACTTGCAATGAACTGGCACATTTCCAAAACAGTTTTTCCTAAGAAACTTTATGGAGAACAAGAGCTTTTCTTCAGTATAAATATCTTGGAATGACTTTTTTTTTAGTACCTGTCTCCTGCTGGAGACAGGTACTAAAATACCACCTTTTTAGTATAGTGCAGANTTTCCAGTGCCCACAAAAGATGTTGTCTACTGTAGGGCAGTGGTCCATAACACTGTGTGGTATGCTGGTGATGAAAAATCTGAGCAAAATAGTGGCTTTGATAGGTCTTTGAACCATTGCAATATGTTTTCCTTTTGATAAAAGATCTTCCTCGGTATATATACATAATAATTAATTGAGGACAAATGTTTTCAGAGGTTTCTGAAGAAATGTAAAATGGGATTCACTGGTGACCTTACCTAATTTACTGTTAATGCAGAAGAGGGGGATGCAATAAAATGATCAACCTTTTTCTGTTTGAATGATACCAAGTAGATCAAAATTTGTCACTATTAATACTGTTTCCTAGTGCCTTTGTGTTGCACTGATTCAAATTCAAAATGCCTTTGAAACTCCTCTTGACAAAGTAACTACTACTTGTCATGAATTATTATTAAAACCTAACATTCATTTTATAATACCTGTCACAATTTTGAAAGTTAAGTTCCTTAAATATTAAATATTCTGACAGTTGAAAGAATAAACGCAATTGCTCCTTCTCTTCTAAGATCATACATGTTTTCTTAATTGATATTCAGTCTCAGAATATTTTAAAACAAGGTTAGACCTTCCTACAAAATTAAGCTTATTTTACCTTTGAGGCCACTGAAGTAGGTGCTAAACCCACCTCCCTTAGAATGTTCTGTCTAACTGAAGCATTAATGTAGCTCTTTTTATGTTCTGTCTCAAAAGTAGCTGAAATTTTTAGTAGTTTTGATTTCTGTTGACAGAGCTCTGCATGCCGCTTGTGAAATACTCCTTAGAAAACATAAGTTCACTACATGGGTAAGCCAAAACATACTTGTTATGTCTATACTTTTTTTCTGGAAATTACTTAGATAAATTAATCTCATTCTTCAGATTTTCAGAGGCAAGACTTCTCCATTAATTTCTTAACAGCAAAAATAATACTGGTTGCAGAATCAGATTCCATTAATGGGACTTTTCAGTCTTTATTCAAACAGTACATCTCCTTACTGTGAATGCAAAGTTCTGATATTAGGCCCTCAAAAATATGTCTCTTAGTTATTCTCTCACAGTTTTTCTGAAAACTAACTAAGAGCTTCCCTAATAATCCAGAAAATTATGGTTTATATGTTCAGAAGGAAAAGGTAGTACTGAAGACCTTCAGAGTTTATATAGTGCAACATATTTGGTTTTGTTGTATTATATGGAGATAAGTACTATTTTTCAAAAAGAGGACACAATTCAGAAGAGTTATTTGAAGGGGAAATCTTGTTTTTGATTCCTTGAAATACATCCAAGATTCCATTCTGTTTCTGCACTGGTTTTTTTTTATATTGAACTTAACCAATATCTGTCAGTTTGTAGCATTGGAAGACAAGACCAGAAAACAGCTAGGAAGCTATATATGAAGTTGGGTTATGTATTTCTTAGTTTTCATCAGTTCATCTTAGTAGGTAGGACAACTTCAGCTAATACTTGGTTTCCTAGATACAACTTACATTATTTAAATATCCTAAAATAGAAGTACAATTGTGAAGACAGTGAATGATTTCCTATGAAATCCAGTTATGGAAGGATACTAAACCATGTCACTGTCCTGAAGGACAGCCATGGAGTCTTTTTACATACACTGATAAAATGACAGGTCACACCTGCTTTTAATCTCCTACAAATCAGTAATGTCTCTTTCATGCAAAAAGTAACTGTGTACTAGAAATCTTAAGATTCCCCAACAGTTCAAAGCCTCTTGTTTTAGTAATCTTTAAAGAGGTAATTTCTCTGATTTTACACTTTGGCTGAATGCACTATATCCTCCTCACTTGCAAGTCTTAAAATCAGGAGAGGAGATTGTGAAGATGAAAACACCACCTGGTTAGAGCATGATGCTAATAACACCAGGGATGCAGCTTTGGTCCATTTGTGGATCATTCACTTGGAAGGTGGACTCGATGATCCTTGTGAGTTGCTTCCAATTTGGAATTTTCTGTGATTCTGTTTCCAAGGTTGTACAGTTTCCAACCAGTTAGACATGGGTCTTTGGTCAGGCAATAACAACTCTTTTTGAAGAGGTGAGTACTGAGAGGTGTTAAGATTGGTTGTTTTGTATGATAGTTTTAAATATAGGTAAGATATGTCTATGACAAAGACTTTTTAGTCCTGATAATAATCTCATAGGAAACAATAGAATGGAAGCTTCAGATAAAATTTGTCAGGGAGATTCTATTGAGAAGTCAGAAAGTTCAGAAGGAAACACTATGCTTTGTAAACTCCTTGGAGAGGAGTCTAGGTGAGGTAGAATCCATCCTAGCCCCAGACTTAGTCCAGAGTTTATATCTAATGGTTTATTTAAGTGTAATTCAGCCTTTATGTAACTTTCTCTAACAGGATTAAGGACAGCAAACCAAATATATGAATAATAAGTATGTTATTTTTTGAAATTGATGATGATTAGACTAAAAAACTTTAATCAGAGTTACTTCCTGCACAGTATATTTATAACTACTATTATAGTGCATTACTTTTTAAAAGCAATATTGAATATTAGAGTAGCAAAATAGTTATTAACAGAAGATTTATGTTACTCAACCATACCAGTGACCCCGGGCGACTCTTTAATGCAGCCTCAAGGAATAACCCTAAGGAGCATCACCACTTAAGGAAGGAATCTCCACATGCACTCCTAGAAGGAGTGTGTTGCAAGTCCCTGCTGTAAGAAGAGGGACTGGACTTTCATCGTATAAAGTCATTGACTGTCAAATGCATGTTTCTAGGCCAGCTGTGTCAGCCCAGCAGCCTTTAGCCCAGCACCTTTAGATAAATTATGACTTATCACTTGGTGGTTCCTTTATTAGGATGTATCCTCACTGGTACGAGTTTCTGTTGGGAAATGTTCTTCACATCCTCAGAATATTTAGCTATGGATTGATGTGTCAGGCTGGCCTCAGTGCTCTTTACAACAGAAAGAGTGTAATCCATAACCCCTCTTCTCCACCTGTAATCAATAATTTTTGCAAATATGGTAAATTCCAGGCTTTTTATCTCCACTTATGAAGAGCATCCCACTACATATCAAAGGCAAAAGATGAACAGATATCAAAAATGTGGTTGAAAATTACTATGGAGAAGTTTTATATGTGAAGCAGTAAATGCAGAGCTGGGTTCTGATTTAGCTGTCCTTCTCAGGCTTCTTCAATCTGTGTAGGAAAAAAAAAATTATATGTCCTGTATTTCTTAATCATAGCTCAAGGTTCCTCATCTCTTCTTGGGTTTACTTGCAACAGTATATCTCTGGTTTCAAATTTTGAGGCTTTTGTCCATATCTTTTATCACTGAATTATGGCTCAGAACAGCATTGCTGTGATACCTTTCACACAGCCTTTCTGAAAAATGGGCCAAGTTGTGATTTATGCTCTTAGGCATCTTTGGCTGTTTAGGTGGTTCTTGATAATTACTTTTCCTGAATTTTGCTAGGCTATAAATGGCAATCTCTAATTGCGTGAGCTCTATGTCTTGAATTGCCTCATTCAAACATAGGAGAACTAAAATGTAAAAGACAAGAGGTTTATCACAGTAGTACACACTTTTTTAAGGGGCCAAGTGGGTTGTCACCAGCTAGCAGTGCATCAACAGCATTTATCAGATATTGCCCTCCACTCCCCAGCCTCCATTTTCTGTCAATTAACTTAAAGAAAAAAACCCTTGGATTCTTATATAAGTATGCACCTAGTTTTTTAATTCCTGCTTTGTGAAAGAGGATGCCATTCAGCTTAAGAAATGAAACAGTGTCATATATTGATATTTGCTGTAAAACAGTTTATTTTTCATTTCATATAAGCTTTAGAAGACTCAGTTGTCAATTACTTGCATGAAGAAAATCTGCTTTTTAATAAGAGCAGCAAATTCATCCCTGGTGGAACTTTATTGACTTGAAATTAAAATCAACTTCTGTTAAATGATCCATATGGGAAATACACACTTTGATTAATCAAAGGAGAGCATCCTCTCTGATGTGTGCTATTTTAAACCTGAACTTTTTAAATACAGTTATTGCATTTAAATAAGAAAAAACCTCAGAGAATTTAAGAGCAGTATAGGTGCTGGTGCTGGCTAAATGATCAATGAACTGCATGTGAAGAAGCAGATGTCAAGGCATGTATGACTGTAAACTGTTCTGAGGTTTATATGACAACATAGGCATTCGTAGTTACACAGAAAAGAAAAAGGTTATTCAGATAAGAAAAAAGTAGGGTGCTGTTCATATTAAGGGGCAATCTTTCAATCAGTTTCTATTCAATGTAGTTCAGAGTTTTTAAAATTGAGCTAAAGTAGCCTGGCATCCTGATAACTACACAGGGCAAATTTGGAAAGCTTAAGCATCACCAAATAAACTTTCTGCCATCAGGGTTAAAAATTTTTAACCTGTTATAGCACTCCAAGTCCACTGTAGCAATACTCAAGTATTTTCTGCCCTGGATTTCAGTTTTTTTACCTTATCTTCAGTCATTTCTAATTTTGTTCTCATTTCTGTTTTGTTACCTATTTGCTAACTTTGCTGACTTTTTTTTTCCCATTTTCAATGATAGTGATAATGATATTGTCACCCCAGTGAAGCTAAGGAAATAGGAAAGTAAAAGCTCTTTAAACACATATCCTAGCAGTCAGGAACCAGGGTAACGAAATAATACCCGTTCAGTGTTGTGATTTGTTTATATTGATGGTCATGGGAGAGGTCAGAGGATATTTAAACTCCAAAAGCAAGAAAGGTAATATAATAAAATTTAAACTACATATGAAGAGCATAAAAATTTAATTCTATAAATAAGGAGTATCTGAGGGAAAGCAAATCTTCTGCTAGAAGTTTAGTGCATAGATCTAGGACAGATTACAGGCTGCAGTCTTGTTTATAGTTTGGCAGTTGTAGTGATGAAGAAATTACTGACTGAACTAATCAATGATGCCACCTTGTATAACTCCCACAGAAGAGCACTGTACATTGCTTGGAGTGAAAGTGTGAGGAAACTCCAATATATTTCACTTGACTGACTTGAAAATGAATGTTATAATGTTGTAGAAACAGAAATCAAGAATAATGGAATTTCACAGGCAAAATTTGAATTATGAAATACGCATGATTGCTTAGATTTTAAGTCTAGCACAAATTAATCAGTTTTAATGAATTAAAAATATCAAAAGCTTAGGAATTTTTTCAGTCATTTAACAATCAATTTATTGATGAATATCACATAAAATGAAGGAGGCTATTTATCAATTATTTTATATAAGTGACTGATGGAAACTTTAAACTCTGATTTATTTCTCTCAGTCACCATAGGTCCTCCATTTACTTATGAGCCATCAAGTAAAGCCGGCAAGTTCTTAGTAGAATGGAAATGAAAGATAGAGGTTCATGAGTTAAGAAAAGGAGTTAGTGCTGCAGAAAGAGTATTGCTAAATGTGTTCAGTAAACTAACGTACTTTAAAAAATTACATCATCTTTGTACAAACATTTTTCAAGCATTGGCATTTATATACTATAATAGGAATAATAAGTTAAATGAAAAGATTTTATGTATTATCTGTGTGTTCAAGTCAGCATGTTCTTCATAAAAAGGAACTTCATAATGCTTGGGGTTTTTAAAAGAAACAAAGCATGAATCTTGCATGCTTGGGCAGCTTGAATGTATTTTTGGTATGTTGCATACAAATAATCTCAATATTGGCATGACATGTAGAAAATAGAGTTAAAAACTCCTGAGATAAAGTTCAAAAAATGGAACTCTGCATACAGGTTTTCTCCCCTTGGAAAATTATTTTTCTGATTTGCTGTTGGTTCACAATAAAAGATGTTTCATAAGTCACTGCAGAACATATATTCAGATGTTATTGAAGAAAACATATGCTTTACATAAAAGACACTGACAAAAAAAAAAAGAGAGAAATAAGGTGAAGACTTCAAAGTCAATAATTCAGGAAGTTTAGAGATGACAAAATTATGTTCCTGTAAATCTTAATCTTTCCCTGTGTGTTCATATATTTTGGCACAGCCTTTTTTAATATACATAGTGTCTGCATCCCTGTGAAACTGTTTAAGACCTCTCCAGATCTTCCCAGAAACATCCACACCATGCAGCATGAAATCTGACAAACAGGATCCTTTTGACATCTGTTATGCAGCTAACTTCTGTGCATCACCATGCCCAGATGCATGCTACAGACAAAAGTGGTTTGGTACACTCATTAATATTACTGCAAGGGCAGGACACACTGTGTAGAGTCCATGGTGAGAAGCTAGCATGCTCTACTAGTGTTTTCTGCAGGACTGGGCAACCATTTCATATTTGTGGTGTTTCAGGTGGCAGTCAGATGCTGGGAGGACACCTGGCTGCTGTACAGTCAGACAGGAGAGTTCATGAAGAGCCTTTGACAGATGAAAGCATCATGTGAGCCAGTGTTGTTGTGTTCAGGAAACATGTTGCAGCTTCTGCCTGGTGGTCCAGACTGTGGTTTGATACAGGCTGTTGGAGATACCATGTTGTTTCTGCTCGGTGGTTATTCTTTATGGGCCTTATATTGCATTAGTCAGTAAAGGCCTAATAGATGACTTCTGGGACTGCATTTTTACTGGAATACCTCAAATCAAATAGCCCTGACATTAAAACACTGTGTATCTGTGTTTCTTTCTCTTCTTTCTTTTCTGGATGTAGTGGAGCATGATGAGAGCATATAGACTACCTGGTGACATGCCTAGCAAAAGTTTCTGGAAAACATAGTACTAAAGACAGGAATAGTTACCTCGGGCTAGCACCAAGTAGTACTGCCATAACAGATAGCTTTTCAGGCATTTTATTGACATCCTTCTAACTTCCATTACTTCATTATGAATAAAGTTCTGTAGTCATCAAGGGAAGATGTTTTGTCTCAGAAGGAATTTACAAATTATGTACTTAGCACAGACTACTCCTGTTGACTACAATTCAAGTGGAAAGTTCAAACATGTCAAAACTTAGCATGGTGACACATAATTCTAAGAAGGCTTTGGATAACATAGCATGGCCGAACGTTGCTGTGTCTGTAAGTGTTCATGCATAAACTGAGGTTTTGGAAGTTAAGTGGCAATTAAGTTTTATGTGGTGTGTGCCACAGATGCAGTAAAGGATGTGAATGTGGACCACTCTGCCTATGGGTGCGAGGACCCTTGTTCAACCTCCCATGCCAGATGCTCACAAAGTGTTTTGGTTTTTGCCACTACATTGCCACTAAAAGATGAAATTATGTGGTCATAAGGAAAGGCTTTGGAATCTGCTTGAGGGTAATTGAGATGCAGCCACTGAAATCACATATTTGCATAAAATTCTAAATACTGATTTAGATAAAGAGGGAAAAATATGCACAGTATTTAATCCATAGTTTTAATTCTGTTATATTTTAATTAGCTCATAAATGGTGGACAAAGGAATTGTTACATATATGGGACTTTATGTTTTTCTCACAGTTCTTTCTGCTTGGCTCTGTACAATGGACCTCACTTTTTGTGATTTATGAATACCTATATTATTTCCCACCATTTTACATTTAAGCGACAGTTTTACATTCCTAAGTAAAAATTTTTTTCTTTTTCTTTCCTAGAGAAGGTAATGTTAAGAACTTGACTCATGACTCCAAAAAGAATTAAGCAACATGTAGTGTTTAGCTATGAATTTTTCGACATCTTGAAGCCCATGCAAGCATAAAATTGGATTGTAGCTAACTGATTTTTGTGGAAACTAGATATATCTTTTCTGGTTCTGTGTATGCGTGTTTTAAGAACTTTTCAAGGTGCCTCTTCATTGTGTTTTTCAGAGTTAGATTTAAATCTGTCCTTAAATAATGGGTATTTAAAAATTTTCATCACACCATTCTCTTGATAAAACTCACCAGATGCTGTGTCTGATTACTTGTATATTTTGCAATGTAGTTCTGTTAACCAATGCTTTTTCTTATGAGATTGATACCTATCCTTGACCTTTTCCACTCAGCTTTACAGGGAAACTAGCATGATCTGAGTAAATAAAAACAAACAAAGGAGCACTGAATTGATATGATTTTTTCTTTTTAATATATTTCTGATTAATTAAAATACTGGAGGTGTACCTCTACATTTTGGGTGAAATTTTTTCTTTGCAGACAGGTTTGCCTGTGGTTGACTGCATGTGTATACCTCATACTCTTATCATTTTGCTTACAAATTTCTTGGTCATTTTAAGGAGCATGTGCAAATCTGTTATGTAACTATGCTTTATTGCTTCATATGCAAATTTATATATCCAGGCCTCACGGAACATAATCATGCAGAATCACTGAGGTTAGACAGGACCTCTGGAGATCTTCTAGTCTACATGAAGTGAAATGGAGATGCATAAAACAAAAACACAAAATTCAGATTTTTTTACTTGAAAAGTCTAGTTGGTAAAAATTACTCTGTAAAATTTACTGTAGGACTTTGAAACAGAGAAGAGGGTGTGAATCAATTCCTAATAATTTATAATAGTTATATTTGTTTACAGATGTCTAGTAATCTAGTCCATATTTTCAGAATACTTGCTAAATAATACCAAAATAGTTTTGATGCTGCTATATATCTTGAATTAGAATCAGAGAATCATTGAATGGCTTGAGTTGGAAAGGACTTCTAACAATCTTCTAGTTTGAAAACCCTGTGTTGGAGAAGGATATTTTTCATTAGATAATCTTGCTCAATTTTATTTTTGCATATACAAATTTTGTGTCAACTTGCTTATTTTTAGGAATGCTTTTCACTATTTTTCATTTTTTTTTAAGGTGCTGGTGGCTGGTCTCCACTTGTGTCCAATAAATATCAATGGCTTCAGATTGATCTTGGTGAAAGAACTGAGATCACTGCTGTTGCTACTCAAGGTGGTTACGGGAGCTCAGACTGGGTTACAAGCTACCTTCTGATGTTTAGTGACAGTGGACGAAATTGGAAGCAATATCGTCAAGAAGAAAGCATTTGGGTATGTTCTTCCAATAATGAGAATTAAATTTCTGCGAAAGACTTAAAGGCGACTTACTGCATATTGTTGGAGATCTAAGTAAAGCTGTAAAATATAAAGAACTGCACTAAAAGTGTTTAGATAATTAAATATACAAAGCAATTTAGCTCTTGAAGAGATGAAAGACAGTAAAAAGCAAACAAACATAAAAAATCTAGCTGTAGCAGTACTCTATTAAGATACAAGGAATTATTCTGAGGATTAAAAATGTACTACAAAATCTTTTGTCTTGCTATGTATGGGAAACTTTTTTTCCCCAAAGCATTGATTCCAGTGCATAAAATTTGTCTTTTATTTATGGTTGAAAAACAAAGCAAAGCAAACCAAACCAAAACAAAACTATACAAAACAAGTCAAAACACTTGCTTTATTTTTTGTAAAATGTTTAAACTGATTGTAAGAATAAAATGAAACAACCAAAGAAATTGAAATCTTAACCAAGCAAATCCCAGTCTATTTAAAAAAAAACCAAAAAACATGAAGCCATATTTAAGTTTTGGTCATCAAATTCAGAGTCAAGTTTCTGATGCTGTAATCTGTTCATCTCTGACTAGCTTTGTAAATTATAATGGTAATTAATAAACCATTAAGAAGGTCATCACTTTATTTTTGCGTGAATATAAATGAGAGCAAAGGATACAAAACCAAAGAGATGATTTCCAAAGTCTACAAGAAAAGATGGATTATATAGTTTTAGAAAAGGGTTGCATCTTTCCTTGATCCCCAGTAATTGGCAGCTTGGACTAGAGGAAGAATATTGGAGCTTGTGTTACATTATTGTATCCTGTTAAGTGAATTTTCTTCTCCATGCATAGAGCTGATTAATTTCTAAATTTTTCTAAGCCTTAGACTTCACTTATTTCTTGCTGCAGTTAAACATTATATTAATATGTATTTAATTTTATGCATTTTGATTTTGTTGACTTCTAATTCAAAATGTTCTTGTCACTCTTACTGTCAAAACCCATCTATGGTGTAATGAGATTATGCAGTGTTTTACTTGTTGCATAATTATCCTGCTTTTTAAATTTGCTATATACTTGCACCACAGGTTGTGTTTTCATAACAAAGAGAAATAAATGAGGTTCTAATCCATATGGCTGTGGGGAGTAAGAAATCAATCCATTTTCCAAATGTTAATTGAGCCTAAGTTGCTACAGTATTGTCTTTGCTCATCTTAAGACTGACTGACAAAACATATCTCAGAGGTAGGGCAGCGTGATCTCTTCCACAACTGCTCTTTTGAAATTGGATATTGGCATTGCAAACAGTGATGCAGATTGTTATTTCTTGTATACTGCCACCAGTAAAATATCAAATGTTCTGAAAAATAGTTAAATGCTGACGCGGACATTGGATAAGGGGGTTGTTAGATCTATAAGAGCTAAAAAGTGGAGCTTCAATTCCATCATCTCAAACTTAATAAAAAATGATTATTTTAATGATTGCAATGCAGATTGAAGGTATGGCTTGCAGGCAGTAATGAATAATTCAAGGATGCAAACCATCAGATTCAGGGCATTCTATTGATCTTTTTTATGTATCTTTATTTAGGAGTTCTGCTTCTAGGGGAATATATTTTCACTTTTCTAAACTAATACACAGATGTAGTCTTGGAGTGAAACTCTTAAATCTCTATTTATTTTATAGATTTTCTTTGGCTGTTATCTCTGGCTTCTTAAATGACATGTTCAAGTTCATTAAGGCAAGAACATCCAACATCTTGTAATATCTACTGTGTTACTATTTTTAACTGAGTCGTTGGCCTGTTACAAGGCTACTTACCAGAAGTAACTTTTGGAGTATTTTAATACTACTCTGCAGTAGAATGATGGAAGATGTCCAGTTCTGAGGGCCCTGTGTTGAAATCTTCACTAGTGCAAGGATTTTACTTTGTGACCACTTTTGCAGACTTGAGTAAAGATAGTTCTCTTGTCTGCAAATCACTTCCTACTTTCTATTTTTCTTTTCAGAAGTTATTTTTGAATTGTCCTTGTTTCCTTATGGCTTATCTTAAAGTTCTGAAACTCCTGTCACCGTGCAGCTATAACAGTTTTTCCATCCACTGTAAAATTTTTATAACAACTGAGGTGAAAGAATACTATCTACACATCTGCAAATGATCTAATTATAAAAGCTCTCTTAATAGTTTGTGGAGAGGGTAGTTTTTTCCAAGGCTGGGTACTCTGACAATAGATGTCTTGCTTAGGTTGAAATGAACCACGTTTCACCTTCCCCTGCCTATTAAGACACTTCATCACTTCATTGTGTGTTGGTGCTGAATTTGGATCTAAAAATTCTCCCTTCTCTGCTGATAAATATTAAATATTTGCTTTCACTTTCCTGTATATTGGGAATTGATTTAAAAGGAATCAGGATGACTGTAGTATTTACTCACGCAGTATATTATGGTCTCAGTGTTCTAGTTTTCTTGTTGTACTGATGACCTAAATGTATGCCTTACTTGCTGTCTCACAACTGTAGGAAGTTTGTATTTTATGTGGATTTTATTTATGGCTTAAAATCCTATAATTATTAGACGAGTTTTTGAAAAACTAACTCCATTACATTTGATTTCTAAGACTCCTGTCGCTATAGATAAAGTATTGTTAAATGTTGTTAGCTATAGGTTCTATGGTACAGTTTTTCTTATTTCAACTATACATTTTGATTTCTGTCCTCAGTGATATTACTGTCACTGTATTTTAAAATTAACTGTATTTTCTGCCTCTTTCTTGATACTTATTTTAATATTTTTTCAGTCAGACCTTAGTACAATCAGTGTTTCTATCTCTTTTAGGAATTTGTACAGTTCTGGTCAAGATATAATTCTCAGGTGAAATAGTTGTTATAAGTGGTAAAACACATGTTTTTGCACAGAAATAATTCCCTTTGATAATGATTAGTTTAATCTTGGAAAGAAATTCTTCACTCAATTTTATATTTTCTTTAATTTTACCATAAATACAGACAACACATGTTGTTTGAACAACACATGTGGGTCCTTTTACATTCTCCAGTCTTTTTTTTGTGTTCCTATTCCTTAGGATGTAGTTTTGGATGCAGTGAAGTTCAAAGTCACAAGCGCAATCTTTTGCATGGTTCTCTTTTTAAAATGAGAAGAGGCCTCAAATCTCTTTGTACATTAAGTTATCTGATTTTTTTCCTCTGGAAATGAGGATTCTTTTCACTTCTCTTCTGTCAGACCTCAGGAGGTATACAGTAAAATATAAGTAAAAAATATATGTTAAATTTTGGTCAAGAAGTGCTAGGAAGCCTTATGTCTTTAAATACTGCCTTTATTAGTGGTATTGCTATTCATTTTTCTTTATGATTTATATTTGTATTCTTCCTCGTAATTCTAGATACCGTCAGCTGTATTTTGTTTGTGAAGAATCTCCTATTGTAATCGTATTTATCTCTTTGGGGCTATGTATACTGATCCTTTCAACTAGTATAGTTTCTGGGTTTAACTAAATTCATAGTTTTGTGTCACAAAAGTGCTGTATGTTTTTGTGCTGTGTACCCTCTCCTTGACATTATTAATGGCTCTTCTTTTAGAAGTAATAAGATAAAGACATTAAAAGGGAGGAGTTAAGAGGGCAAAGGATAGCAATTCACAGTTTGAATAACAAGTTTCCCATGGCTGATAATTTCAATGAAAACATGAGTCATCTAACTAATGGAGAAATGCATCTCAATGTTACTCATTAAAAGGAGTTTTGAAGAACAAAAGAAATGCAATTTCTCTTTGATTTAATGTTGATTATTTCTTCTCTGACACACCTATGGAAATATACATATATTCAGCCTTCAGTTTTGTGGATTGTATTTTTTTTTCCTGTGAGCACAATGATTTATCCATTCCACAGCTGGTATTGAATTTTTGCTTTCATGTGTTTCTTTTAAAAATTATATCCAAAGAGAGAAATTAAAATTGATGGACAAAAATTTGGGGATATTATGACCATTTTAGTAGATTCTCTTTTAGAAGACAAATTTATTTATGCCTGTTTATTTTTGTACATATAGGGTTCTGAGGTCTACTGGATGTTTAATTTAACTTATCTGAAGCTAAAACTGTGAATTTCTTTTATCTAGTATCCTCTGCCTTGAGAGCTTGCACAGAAGTATTTTCACTGTAACACTATTTTAATGGTATGTAGCATAATTTTATGAATGGTGAATTAACTGTATATGCACTGCTACACATATTTCTTTTTAAAGGAACTGGGGCTTTATATTTTAATGGAGACTTCCCATGGTATCTCCTATAATAAATAACTCACAATTACGCAAAGTTACAGGTTAAGAAATACTGAATCACAAGTATTCTGTAATAATCACATTATAAGTTTCAAGAACTCACTGTTCTGATAAAGCTGGTGACTCTTTCTTAGACTCAGTGATTCATGTTTGCTATGATCCTCTTCCTTAGGGAGCAGAGTCACCATTCTTGATCATAATTTGCTTCACTTTAGTAGCAAATTACATATGTACATATGTACATTTTTTGAGTTCTGCTAATTACTTTTTGAACCCAAATGTTTTTTCTGTTGATTCCTTCTGCGAGCCATGTCATAGATAATTTCAATGGGTACTCTATCACTACATTTTCCGTAGGTACACTTTTGAAATATTGTGACTTCAGACTGCCTGACACTTCTGTTAGCGACAGGAAAGAGAGAACCTCTTTATCTATGAATTAAAGTAGAGCATAGAGTAATGACCCCCATGGGGGATCCACACTGGACCACTGAGTAGCTGAAGGACTGCACTCCGTGGAAAGGAAGTACAGAAGAGTATGAAGAGTCACAGCCCCTTAAAGAAGAAACGTGTGACAGAAACCACTTCTCATAGAAGATATCCCTGCCAATGGCAGGGGTGTCAGGACTAGGAGATCTTTAAGGTCTCTTCGTACAAGTGGCCCCTAGTCCATTCATCCAGCCCATCAGGATCCCTCTGTAGAGCTTTCTACCCTCCAGCAACGGTATCATGTCTGCCCAGCTTGGTATTGTCTGTGAACTGACTAAGGGGAACTTGATGGTTTTTGTTGATTGGGAAAAGATGCTGGCGAATGCAGGAAGAAGTGGGAAAAAAAATGAAGGCAGAGAATATTCTTAACTTGGGTATAAAAGGAGCTTGAAGGGAAATACGAAAAAATAAGTATGAAGAAAGCCAGAAATACAAGGAATCTTGGGTGCAATAATACAGACAGGGGACTATTGTGCAAATGCCTTTGTGAAATTGGTTGCACGCATAAACTTCCACTTACAATGAGGACATTTTAATATTTATTTAAAACATTAAAATTTTCTGAACTTACCTTCTGAGCTTTTGCATTTCTCTATCTACTTCTGTTTTAAAAGCACTTTGACCACAATGCTGTTTTTAGACACTTAAATGGCAATCTAATAAGGCTAATTTTGCAGTCACAATGATTAATGTTCTGTATAAAGTATCTTATATTAGGTGAAGAGATGAATGCATGCATCAAGGTTAACCTGCCTCAGAATATTTAACATAAGTTAAAAGGAAGGAAAAAAAGATTGAAACATCAGCAAAAATTGCAGTGCTGTAAATAAAATCTATATCATTTTTGTGGGTAAACATTGAAGGAATTGCTAATGGCAGAACAGGTAAAAATATATATTGACGCTGTGTATAGTATGGCAGACCGTATGTGGAAAAGAAAAAAAGCTATGCACACATTTAAAAAACATGTATTTAACCAAGGATAAGAAGATGCCTTGAAAATATGCAAATCCAGCAACATGCAGAAGTAAATATTCTCTAGATTTAGACATTTAATGGTTATTTCAAATGTGTGTGTTAATGCTGCAGTCATTAAATTAACAGCAGCTTTGGGAAACAAATATAAATTTGTTGGGTTGATAGTTTGCTATTTTAAAGATTTCTGCTATGCAAACTATTACCTGTGTACCTGAATTGGTTTCTGGGACTGACCTTGATCAGGACTATTTTCCAGACAGTTTCCAGCTGCATCATAAGCAATAGAAAAGCAGCTACAACTTTCTATATTTGGGTAGTACAAGAGAAACAACAAGCAGCCAGTTCTTCTCTTCTGCCTTTTCTGCACGTTTAGTTAGTGGGTTTGTGTTATAATGACTTTGCACTTATAAGATGCAGAAATTCGGTAAATGACAGCACTATTATCTTGAGTTGTTTTTGTAAATTAAAAACAGTGCTTTTTCATTGAGGTAATTATTTTCTTCTGGATCCCTGATTATCTCTACTCCAAATATAGTGATGCTAGCACACAATTTTTCTATGATATATGATAAATTATTTTCTATTGCCTTTACTTATTGATTATATTATAAACAATAACATTGTAATATTCATATGTGTGCAGAAAATGCTGTAGAAAGCATTAGAACTAAAAAAAACATATATAAAAGAAAAAAATTCTTTGTCTCTCCTCTCAGGGGTTGGCTGCTCTAGAGTGATATTGCACTAATCCCTATCATTCTAATTCTAATATGAGAAGCTTGTGCTTGAACACATATGCCTACCTGAGAATGACTTAT
Organism: Toxostoma redivivum; assembly: GCA_013397375.1. Taxonomy (NCBI): domain Eukaryota; kingdom Metazoa; phylum Chordata; class Aves; order Passeriformes; family Mimidae; genus Toxostoma; species Toxostoma redivivum. The sequence continues at coordinate 25,595 of VXBI01000544.1, forward strand.
GAAGTATGAGGAAAATTGTGCTATGGCTGGGAAAATATTGTTCCTATTTTCTGCAACAGACAGATTGCGTGCTTGAAGAAATCAAGCTGTCTTTGAAGAAAGCATTTCATCTTTATAATCAGAACAGAGTGTATTCAGTTTGCTCAAGGCTTATTGAGAAAGTAAGTAGTAGCAGACCACATATTCAGCTTCTCTCTTGTTTATTCCAGCTACTGTCTTTAAATATAGCAAAAATACTTTCAGAAATGGACTTCAGACCAAATTTGGAAGAATGTCTCTGTCATATTTGATTTGTTTTATGCCTAGTATAATTCCTGATGTTTAATGAAGTGAAAGAACTGATTTTTTATAAAAACTTTGGACATTGAGCTTCAGAGAAAACCTCAAATTATTTTGAATATATATAATATCTCAGCCCTGGTATTGTGATGGTCATGCCATTTTAATAGTTTATGAGTTATTTTAATAATGTGTCATGTCTACAACATAGTAATATTTGAAACATTTTCATATTTCCCTTTTAGACACTTAAATTTCCTATGGAATTCTTTTTAAACATTGAAACTGCAGAGTCCTAAAAGTAGAAATAGGAATTTGGAGATCTAAGTGTTTCTTGAACTTGGCAGCTCCAACATACACTTAGATGCTCAATTTCCTATTTCAGCTTTTAGGAATCTGATTTTTGTCAATAGTATTTCGGTGTTTTCAACCCAAATTTCATCTGTCACTTACCTTTCTCTGTATCTGCATTTCTGTAAAACACATGCCATGGCTATTAATCTTAATCTCTTACATGACTGAATGACAGTTTCCAGGCTACTGTGGAACTAAGATCTGCCTTTATTCTTTCGTGGCTGTTCTGTTTCATAAACACTGCAGAAGTCCTTTTATTTCTTGTGCTGTCTGCCCTAACATGGAATTAGAAATTGCCACCCTGCTGTATGATCCAGCATGAGCTGTTTAATGTATAGCATCACATTTTCCTTGTGGACCCATGCCTAAACATTCAGTGGAAACTTAGAAAACCTCGGCCTCATAATTTGTTTATGTAGTAAATGGTATAAATAATGGGCAAGAATTATCTTCTGAATACTTGGAGAATGAAGAGGCTTTTGGGGAAAAAAATGAAACCTATTTCCAAAGTATTTTTCTTAATGGGCAAATACAGTTTAAATATAGGATGAATCATAGAGTAGTTGGGGTTAGACAGGACCTCTGGAGCTTATCTAGTCCAACACCACTGCTGAAGCAGAATCAGTTAGAACAAATTGCACAGAATCACATCTAGGTGGATTTTGGATGTCTTCAGAGAAGCCTCCACAGCCTCTCTGTGCAACCTATCTTAGTGCTTTTGCTTCCAGAGGTCTGGGGTCCCTGAGGCCTGCCTTTAGTAGTAAAGACTAAACTGAAAAGGTATTCAGTGTCCTCTCCTTCTCTGTGTCCTTTGTCACCAGGACACCTACGTCATTCCGCATCAGACCCACCTTTTCCCTAATCTTCCTTTTCTACCACTGTCCTTGAGATCCCTTTCAAGATTTAATTCCAAATAGACCTTATCCCTCCTTGTCACATTCCTGCACACTCTGAAAATGAAATCTCTATATTTAAGACAGACAGCTACACAAAAAGATCTTTTTTTAAGATAGGGAATACAATTTCTTTTCAATTTTGAAGTAAAATGCTCATATACCTCTTAGTGTAAATGTCTTATTCTATCAATATCACCTTCAATTGATACCGACCTGACCAGTACCTTTGCAAAAACTCCACTGTGAATATTTTTTTTAGTTGTCTAAGATTCCATGTGATCATCATATCTTCATAGCCTTGGTAATGGCATAGAATTTCCTAAAGTTTTACATGCTTGTACGTTATATATTTTTGATTCATTATTGGAAACTTGAATCATGTAAGGACAGACAAGGTTAGTAATCTGTATATCAATACTGTGTACTTTCTTGTTACTATATTTTAGGGCCTTCATAAATGGAAAGGACTTTTATTCCTCTACTGGACATGTACTTAAATCTTAGCATCTTGCATTTCTATGCTGAATAAGGAATAGGCTTTATTCTATAGTAGACTGGTGTTTAGCCCATTTAAATTTACATTTTCTGCTGCCAGACAATGACATTTCCTACCACTTGTTTTAAAGGTCATGGGTGAGTAGGTTTGAATAAACTTTATTGCATATTTCTTGCCTTGTATAAAACTTGCTAGACTTAAACTGTGTAAGGAATATTTCAGTGTGTTTTAAATAAGTGATTCAGCAACTATAGCAATACTATTCATATCTAGTAAAGATTTCTGTGTGATCAGACCTATACTTTGAAAATTCAGTGAATATCTTATTCTTTCTCACTTCTTAAATTGCCTTATTTTTTGAAGGTCACGTAGCCCTAATAAGTATCACACTGAAAAAAACTACCTAATGTGCCTCAAGAAGCCTTTTCCTCTTCTGTATAGTTATCTGTGAATATGCTAGCTGGAATTCATGTTTTTTTGATCTTCAGATCTGAGTCACAGTATCAGAAAAGTTTCATGAAACATTCTAATTTACAGCATTTAAACAAAACAATCTCCTTTATCTAAAGTTTTTTTATTTCCTATATCTGTTAATTTATCTGCAAGTTTGTCAGCAGATTTCCTTGTGTGAAGCTCACATCTTTGAGTAGGAATTGAGCATAGAGACTTTTTTGGGTAGACTTCATTGACTTCCATACTTTTCAATAAAAAGCATCTCAACTTTATTTTTACCTGTTAGATAAAGTTTTATTTGGATTAGTGGACAGGTCATGGATTCTATACATATTTGTTGGCCTTGCTGTCACGTTCTATGTTGTAGGAGACATCAGATAAATTCTTACGGGATTCCATGGCATATGCAATAATCTTCTTTTTTAACTAGCTGGCTGTGCAGGTTTTTCTTATAATTACCACATTCATCGTTATTTATAAGGGTTACTGACAGGAATGCTTGGGGGAAAATGGTAAGTTAAGTAACTTAACTGCATAATATCCTGAATCTGTATCAGGTAGTGGTAGATACTTGTAGTAAGCCCTTAGTTAAGGGCTTCTATGGTCTTAATGGAATATTAAAAACTAGGTGGCGTTAGTGTCTAGTCATAGATACAAACTGGAGTCAGTATGGAATTTTTCTTCAAATTTGTGAGCTATTAACTTCGTCTGTATTCTCTAGCATTCTAGTGACTGGAAAATAGAAAAAGAGTAGAAAAGTATTTTTTAGCTTTTATGAATGATTTTTCTGATTTAACTGATTATTTTGCCTCAAAGAGATACATGTATCTATATTAGTCTTGGCATGGCAAGTTTTAACAGCTCTATCAGTTACTTTTATGAATCTGTTTATCATAGTCAAACACACATTATATTACTCTTTCAAACACCTCCATCTTTCAAAACTTAGCATGCGTTATTCACCTCCAGTCAGAAATATTTGGGCATTTATTCCTGTTAAGAGCCATTAACCATAACATTTCAGTCTCACAATTCAAATATGTAATGACAAATAACCTTGAAAATTTTAATCAGTGGAATGCAAAATTTACCAGATACATGCAAAATAGTTTTAGTATTGAACATATTTTAGCTTATGGAGTTATCAAAGGTTTCTTTTGAATTTGAACAGGTGCAATGTTCTACTCAGGCCAGTAAGAGTTGTAGAAAGAGGGATTTGTGATGATCTCAGCAGCAAAAGCTTTCCCTTTCTTCTTTGCATTGTTGAAATTTGCAAGCATTCTGGTTTCTATTCCTGGCTGTCTATCAATCTTCATCACATTCTGGCAGAGTGGGTGGTGAGAGTTGAAAGAATTTCAGATTCAGGACAGCAGTTCAATCTTTAATGTTTCTCAGACTGAAAAAAATTGCTATAATAAACTCAGTTGTCCCAAAATCTTATTCTTCAGCAGTAAAAAAACCCCTGAAACTATCAAATTCGTGAAGTGAAAATATAAATCTAATCTTACCAGCATCTGAAACAGTGTCTTCACCTACTCATGTGTCTCTGTTTCTCTCATTACAAGACCCTTAAATTCGACTTAATGGAATGCTTAATGGTGGAAATCTTGAATCTGGGACAGAATAACAGCATTTTCCAGAAAATATCACCATTCCAGAAGAGCCCTGTGAAGTAATATAGGCAATTCATATACTTTAACATGGGCTCTTGGTTTGAAACACAGGAGTCTGCCAAGGAAGGTGGGAGCCTCCCTTGGAATAGAGAATATGACCCCCTTCCCGCTGAATTATTGTAACTCTGATATTAAGGGCCTTTCAGGCAAAGCTGTGGGAAGAGGAGTACCAGTTCTTTGCAGTGTGTGTGTGCAGCAGNCTGTGCTGAACACAGCCCAGAGAGGCTGGCTGGGAGGGGAAAGGGTTGGGGATCCCGGGATTTTCCCTGAGGCAGCCGGGCAGATGGTGAAGGCTCCTTTTTTTAGTGAGGTAATGTGTTAATAAGATCCCAGTGTAATGGCAGCTCTTATGAGCAGAGGCGCACCCGCAGCAGAAGAAGCAGGACTGGACTGGGCTCTGACAGCTGCAGCAAATTCCTCCCCCAACCTCATACGCTCCCCCATGCCCTGTAAGCAGCAGGTGAATCCGTCCTTCTCCAAAGCCGAGAGAGCAAGAGAGCTAGGAGGTGCCCCAGCCCCCTTTTTCCCAGCCCACTTCTCTAAATATCTCTGCCCCTCCGAGGGGAAACCCTCAGATAAGAGACTAGCCAGCTGCATGCTTTCTGCGGCAATTTCTTTTCTCTCTCTTAAGTACACAGGTGTTATTGTCTCTTAGCAACAAAATGGGAGAAAATTCCTTAACAGAAAGAAAACAAAAGGAAAAACCCTAACCTCCAACACATAGTTGATAACAAATTATCTCTGTTGCTAACATGACAAAAATTGAGAATGTTAACTGGAAAAAAAAAGCTACTTCTGTCTAAAACTAGAGATCTCTCTACATCTCTTCCCTCTATTCTGTCACTGACTATGATACTATTAAAGCTTAACAGTAAGTAGTTGTTTGAGATGTTTTGAGTCATTATGCCTGTGCAAATAATGTTTTTACATTAGGGAAATAGTAAACCTTTATCTTCTTACTGGGCCTCCTTGTAGATGGGGGTCACATTTGCTAACTTTGAATCACCTGAGACCTCTCAGATTAACCAAGACTGCTGATCAATGATTGGGAGTCTCTCAGTAGGCATTTCTACCAGGTCCCTCAGTACCTGTGGGTGAATTCCACGTGTCTTGGTAGACCTGTGTGTGACTAAGTGGCATGGCAGGTCACTATTTCCCCTTTAATTTTGGGCCCATCATTCCTCTCCTCATCCCTGCCTTCCAGTTCAGGGGTATAAGTATTCCCAGAACAAATGGCCTTGAAAGACTGTACCTCCTGTTACAATCTTTCTGGGGAACAGCATCAATATATGCTTATTCCAAAAATATATTGTAGAGAGCCATACAGGTTTAGTTCCATATTAATAGTTCCTTTCATTCACTTTGTAATAGTTTGCCTTTTGAAATAAAAATAAACTATCTTGAAAACTTAAATTTATTATTATGAAAATGTTAGAATACAGAAGGTATTGGCAAAACCATTTTCTTGTTAAAAACTGATTTCAGTAGAAGTTACCGTATTTGAGTGTTCCCTGTGATAGTAGTGACAGCAAACAAAGGACAAACATATGTGCAGAAGTTAAGTTTTGACATTGGAAAACCAGCTCTACTTCCTGTTGTTCAGCCTGAAAAAGAGCCTGTAATTTGTGTCCATGTATTATCTTCAACAGTGTTGAATACTGTCTTTTATGAACCCTCTTTATTGGTCTTAATATTCTTAGCTATCAAAAGAAAGTAAGACCACCTATGTTTTATAGAAAAATGTGTACGCGAAGAATTCTATACTGATCTTTTACGTCTTAAAAAATTTAAGGGGTTTTATGCCTTTTCCTCAGGTCTGTATATGGGTCAGTCTGTTTGTGAATAATGATTAAAATGGACAAAATGTAAAATACACTTAGGAAAAAATCCATGGATAGTTTATCTAGGCTTTTTTTGTTTTGTTTTGTTTTCAAAAACCAGTGATGACATATAGCTGTGAGATCAGTCTATTAACAGTAAGACAAATGTTTAAGACATCATAAAAATTACTAGGAGAACTGTCATAGCTTGAAATTTGTTTAACTATTACCTTTCAGTTCATGCATGGTAGCAACAAATTTCTGTCTTACTGTTAGGAACATTTCTTTGCTATTATTTTTAAAAATATATTGAATTAAAAAGCTTACTCAGCATGGTTTAAAAAAGTAAACTTGTTTATCAGCATCTGTGGAGAAGTCAGGTTGTGATTCTTTTAAATAAATGTATACTTAAAAAGATTTGCATTCTATTTTCATCTTCTTAAGAAATATCAGACTTGAACAGAAACTTGCAATTCTGAGGAAAGCAAATTATGCTTTTTTTTTAATTTTGAAAATATTCTGCTATGACATTTGAGATGTCAGATTTATTAACAGACTGTAAGCTGTTTTGAATTACAGGAGATAAATTGGTCCCAAGTTTATTGTTTTGTCATCTTTGCTGAAGATGAGGTGTTCAATTTTGTCTTATATTTCCAAGGTTAAGATAGATAGACATTTTATTATGCCTAGATTTTCAAATACAGTACGAGATCAAAGTTTTTTGATTCCTGATATTTAACTGTAAGACTTTGCACAAAGCTTTCCCTTTCATACTAATTTAATTTTGACTGAAATAGAGAAACAACTTTGGATTATTTATCTTTCTTTTCAGGAACTCTACCTAAACTGATATATAGTGATATATACATGTATGTATGTATANGTGTAGGAATATATCAGTGAAATCATACTACAAATTGCATGAAGTAGTACATGACCCTCTGAAATCTCTTGCAAACAAGAAGCTTTCTACAGCCTAGAAATAAACTTGATATATGATTTCCTTTCTGGAATTCCAAAAAATAGACCTAGTGGACTCAAGGCTCTAATCCACTTTATTTAAGTGTGTTAGACCACAGTAAGTTTTCTTTTCATGTGTGTCATTTAGTAAATACTTTCCATATGTAAATTTGAACTTTTTCTTCATTTAACTTAAACAAGATTTTATTTCTTTGTTTGAGACTAAAAATTACTTCCAATTTTTTTCTTAAATGAGCGTATTGTCTTCAGCATATTTATAGATTTTGTACATCCTGCTGTGTGGAAATGTTTTCCTCTGTTCTTCATATATCTTCTTTTAGTTCTTCAACTTTTATAGTACTAGAGACAGGCAAATTGTATTTTTTCTTACCTTTTTAATGTGTTTTTAATAAAAGAATACTAATTCCACTCTGGTTATGGTAATCTGTACTTCTTGCATGATAGAATTGTACCTAGGGTTAGTTTTACAGTTAGCATGATGTTAAAAAAGCAGGACAAGTAGACATTTACAAGACCATATATAAAGCTGCATCCATCTTTGCTATGAGTCTCTAGACGGTCAACATATCTGATGGCAAGCACTGGTTCAATGGAGAACACCATCAATGTAGTGGAATGGACAGGTCAGATGTTTCATTAACACTGGGGAATAAAAATTAATTTTAAGTGGAAAGAAAAATGTTTTTGACAGTTGCATTTCTTGGTTTACCAAATGTCTGCTCACAACCAAATGTCTTCTCAAAATCCAATGCTAATCTTGTATTATTAGACACAATGGAAAATAATCGCTGTTTCATTGCCCTAACAATGTAGTTTCAGCAAAATGTTACAATTTTAATGCTAGCGATAAGGTGTTGCTGCAAAGCCTTGTACATAGGCTGAATAAAATTTTCATAGTTTCTGATTCTCCACTGACAGCATGTTAAAATCTACTCCTTGCCTCCATCAATTCCTTTTCTGTGGATCTAGTAATTCATCAAGAAATGACTTTCCTGTTCATGTCCATATCTCCTCCTAACTTACTGGGCTGAGTGACAACTGGATGCGATAAATATTTTCCTTTTTGTTTGCATGTGTTTTGGGGTTTTTCAGCTATTTTGTTTCTTTGGGGGTTTTTGGGTTTTTTTGTTATGGGTTTGTTAGGTTGGCTAGGGATTTTTTTGTCTGTTTGTTTGTTATGTTGTTTCAGGTTTTTTTTATTTCTGTGTTTTAAAAATGCTAAGGAAGTGTGTATATTTTTTACAGTTTTCCTATTCAAGGGAATATTAGTATGGTATTTTCCTCCATCATAGGCAAAGAATAGTCAGATAAAATGAAAAGGAAATGGATTGCAGATCCGTACTCTCATTTTCAAATTCTTTATCACAAGAAAGCACACTCTATTAAACTAACCTGTCATCAAAATTGATTTCTTTCATTGTATATATTTCTTTCCTATAATATAGTACAAAATTCAGCTCTATATAACAGCATTGATAAATAAAAAAACCTTTCTTTTAACCTTTCTTATGTTTTCACAACTTATTAATCACTGAATCCAGAATCTCAGAATGATTAAATTTAGAGGGGTCCACTGCCGGCCCTCCGGTCCAACTTCCCTGTTTGAGCAGAGTCCTCTGGAAAACCTTGTTGAAGGTTGTGTCCAGATGGCTTTCAAATACCTCCAGGGAAGGAGACTCCTCAACTTCTTTGGATAGCCTGTTCCAATTCTTGGTTACCCTCACAGGAAAGAAGCAAAATACCTGAATTCAAATTAAGTCAAGACACTAACACACTAGCTAAAGATTTTTTTTCTCTGACTTGTAAAAGAAGAAAATAAAGGAGGAAGGTTTATGTGTTTATATGAGGTCAACCCTTCTTTAAAGGTTAGTCTTAATATAATATTTACTTAATAGAGTGCAATTAATATTGGGAGACCAAAAAAATCTGGAAGATGTTAATTAATTTTTTTA
>VXBI01000544.1:34568-64520 GCA_013397375.1 Toxostoma redivivum
CCCCACATATATATCCCCCCCAAAACAAAAAATGCTAAGAACGCAGTAGCTTATGAACAAAACTCGTTAACACTGGACAGTAAGGCATTGAGAAGGATAGAACAATCAGGAGCAGCAGAGAGCTCATAATTAGGAGGAACCTTTGGGTTTTGGCTTTTTTTGTTTTTTTTTTTCCGTGGTAAGATTGAGCTAATGTAAACACCATCCAAAATTCAGTACTATTTTCCTCATTCTGTATGATGCCTTTGGGACTAAAACACTGATACAGCTTCTTTTTATTTCTTTTTATAGCACCACGAAAAATATTTTGGCCTATGATAAGTTATTCACACTAGGAATTTGCTTAGGTTTACTGGGAACCATTAACATCCTACAATTCCAGAAACCATTCAAAATCATTGGAAAATATATTTGCATGCACCAGTGTACAAATAGGTACACAGTCAGAACTTCATCAAAGTGATAAAATCTTCAGCTATGTGTATTTGTATCTAATCTGTACAATTAAACGTGTTTTTTGGACATATGCTGATCTATTCTTTCATAGAGTAGGAAAGCAGGTATTAAATATTTTTTTGTCTAGTTCTTTGGGGTTTTTAATTATATTTACAGGAACTGATGAATTCTTCATCTAGTATTATTATTTCAGTTGGGGTTTTTTATGATCCTATTGAGATCTATAATTCCACTTCTTATAGAGTTTCTGTGGGATCCTCACTTGGGTGTGATTTAATTCTTTAGGTAGTTTTGCATGTACTGTCCTGCATACCCTCTTTTGGTGGTACCTTGCCTACTCATAATTAATAAAACAAATTAAACAAAGACTTCTATTTCTCAAAGAGAAATTTAAACATGTAAGGGATTATTTCTTTAGGATTATTGACGTGGAAATGACACGACATCAGTGCTTGTGATTTGCCTTTCTGACTCATGGGGTCCTAGTGTTAATAATATTGTTCATATGAAATCAATGTGTAAACTCAAGTCAAGTGCATGATTGCCTGAGCGTCTGCAAGCTGAGACTAATTAATGAGTCAATTCTAGCACAGTCAGACGTGGATCAGTAAGTGCTTCAACCACTCCAGTATAATACTTACATTGATCCTGTGCTAATATACAAAAATGTAGTGTAGCAACAGAGATTTTTATTTTTGTATTTCTCCTTGAAATTATTGAGCACAAAAGAGAAAAAAATTAATTAATAAGAGAAAAAAGTAATATTTGCAGATAATAGATCCTATCAAATTACAATTATTCCTCTTGTCCAACTCCTGTTTTTATAAATGGGCAATATTTTATATTTATATCTAAAAAAAAATATGATTGCTTTGAGAGAGGAAGTATTTAAAGTGTTATGCGTTTGTATTATAGAAGTTTTAAATTATGTATTATACAAAGGTATTTATGAAAATAATCTTACCTGCCTATATTTAAGGAAGTATTAAACTACTCATGAATATAACTTTGCAAAAAGAAAAACTTTAGGGTAGCAAAAATAGAATTTTGATTCTAGTTTCTACAAACTGTTACATATTAGTGTTTACAAAGTTAGTGTAATAATGACTCTGCTCAGATCAGGAACTTAATGGCTTTCAGAAACAGTTTATAATGAATAGTTCCATGAAACACCTCACAGGCCACTAGTTTGGTTTAACTTTGTAGTTTTGCTAAATTTTCTTCTACCTGAAAATATGTAGCTGTGAATAAATGCACATTATTTATATTTTGAAAAGACTAAATTGTTTTTAATCTATATGTTAATGTGCTGTCAACATACTGTGGCGTTTTCTCTTTTATAATGGTACTGGTACAACCAATAACATACAAAATGCTATAATAACTGAAACACTAATTTAAAATACAACATGGAAATGAAAATCACAGAGCTGTTACTAGGAGAAAAAATTTCAGAAGGAGTGTTTTCCTCTTAATGACAACAAACATCAGATACTTTGATCAGATACAATAAATTATTTACTATGTAAAAAACCAGCATTCTCAGATATTGAGCAAATGTTTCAGAAAATCCTCAAAGAGAGGAGTTTTACACAGTGTAAGCCAAGATTTTTACTATTTTACAAGCTAATTGGCTGTGTTGCATATCATAATCAATGTTTCCTGGATTTTTTTTTATATAACTATAGTTAAATTTGGTGTAAAAATACAGAACAAAAATAAATAAATAAATAATGAATGAATGAATTGCAGCACATGAACATGGCTCAGAATACCTGTTTTTGTTCATCGTTTCCAGCAGAAACATGCTCACCTTTTCTTTAAGTGATAGTTCAAAATATTTGTTCTTGATTTTTTTTTACTTTTTTTTTCCTTTTTGTGGTTTTTTTTTTTTGACAAATTTTTAACAAATATTACCTGGTAAATCCCTCTGACAGTATGTATCTCAAACAGCAAATGTGTTTCTTGAAAGCAAGAACACCTAGTATCTGCAGGAGTTTCTTCAACTCATTAGAGTACTGATTGCATACTGGTCCTAAATACCTCTCTTACTTATGGAATACTCTTGAGTGATGACACTTGTTCACAGGATATAAATGAACAACAAAATACACAGATCTTAACACAACTTTGAGAACTACTTTTTAGGTTTTTGTCTCATTACATGCTATGTCAGCACTTCTTCCCATTACAGGTGCAATTTGTTCCCTTGGTAGGATGAAAAATGCAGTTCCTATTTTGCCTTTTTTCTTTTTCCTCAAAATTCAGTCAGTAATTGGAAGATGCCTTTGCCATATGCATGCACACATGATGGGTAGCTAGAAAACTGTAGGATTTTGGTAGGGTCAACTGGATGCTCTAGACTAAAATCCTCTTACATACTGCTTGAAAATATAACACATAGACTGATAAGAAGGCTACACAATGTTCATATTTCTAAAGTCAAATTAATTTTCTAAACTACTTCTCTAGCTTGTCTTTTCCAATAAATTAATTTCCTTTCCATTTCTTCATCTTGTCACACTCCCTCTGCCTGACTCCCTCCCTTTCTTTTACTCTTTCTCACTCTCTAATTCTCACAGAAGTCAAGAAAAATCTGTAAAAGCACACTAAAGTATTTTACATTCTCAGGAAGAATCTGAAAAATTGGTTCATCTTCCTTAATTTACATATTTTTGGATTTTCTAAGTTTTGATAGTCATGGCAATTTTGTATTGCTAAAGAGGCTTCATGCATTTCCTTCAGTGAATATTAATGTATCCATATATTTTGGATCTTAAATGTAAAGGTAATTTTGAATCTAGATAAGTTTATTTTTCTGTTTTGCTTTCTTCTACATAGACAATAATAATACGTTGGAGTAGTAAAAAAAGGATACAAAAAAGAAGCTGTTACACACCGCACCACCTACTTGATGCTTGTCATCAGTCATATAAATATCCCATTTAACTCCAATAATTGTCTTTGTAGTTGATTGTTCACTTATATTTAGGAATATTGTCTGAATAATGGCAGAGTTACAGAGTTTTCTAGCCTTAGAAAAGACCATAGTGGTTTTGAACTCAACAGGCAATCCCCTATGGAAAAGAAGAAACAGAAAGCTGAAATGGGGTGTGGTTGGCACTGCAAATATCCCTCAGGAAGGGTGGTATGGGACATCTATTAAGAAGATATTTGTTGTGGGTAAAACTTCACTGTGAAACAGTCTTCTTCAATTTTCTTTCCATTCCTTACCATAGTCAGAAAAGTTGTGTATTTTAAGTACTATTCGGAACCAGACTGTGTAGCCTTTCATGGGTTTTTTGGCTGTTCAGAAGGATTGGCTTGCTGCCATAAAGCTGGATGAGGTTTAATCCAATGTGATGATATAAGCCATGTGTATTCAATTAGATGGAAAAGATTTCTTCTTTCATGCTCCTATCTGATTAAGAACTGCTTCTAGTAGAAATGTGGGAAAGAGCCTCATGTGTGAGAAGTATACATTTCAAAATTATTTTGTGTCATTCTAAAAGAACAAGTAGTTTTGAATGGATGTGACAGTTCCATTGGGAAAATTAGATGTTTCAGACTTTCAGTAAATAAAGGGAACTATGATTTTTCTGAGACATGAGATGCTATTGAGGGAGTGAAACAATCAATAAACACTAAATAGTGAATCAAGAGCTGTTTTTAAGCTGACTGACATTATATTTTACATTTATATTCTATATACTTTCATTGAGTTTGACTTTCTTTGTAGGACGTCTTTCTGTTCTTCATGACATAAGAGATCACGTAACATTTCCAGCTTATTCCTTCTTTGTATTGGATATACAACCTAGTTGTTAGAGTGTGCAGTGAGCATTATGGGATGACTAATATTGCAGACAATAAATAGAAAAAAAAAGCCAGGATTTTTTTTTTTCTATTTTAAAAAAGGATACTTACATATTTGATTTCCCTTTTTTCAGTCAGTGGGTTGAATTATAGAGAAAATAGAATAAGAGGGGTGGAAGTCATACTTAGTATTATGAAATAGTCTTAAAAACCCCATATCATTGCTTTTGCAGCCATATGTTATTTCATACTGCAGAGTTTATTGATTAATTCTGTGGAATATAATTTAGCTCTAGATAATATTTTTTGTTTTCTATGAGTTGCTTGATTAGCCTACTGTTATAAGGATCTTGAACAGGATGGATTCTTTTACTATTTTATAAAGGGTTTATCAGGATTATGTTTTATTTTGGAAGTATTATGAAATATTTTATTTTTTACTGTAAAACTTGATTTGGTTTTTAATTTACGTGAAGCTTCACTAATGATTTATGATTAAAATTATTTTTTTTTATTACTATGTCTCAGCATATGTAATTCAAGCACAAGATTTGATGCAATTACAAATTGGGATTTTGTCAATGTGTTTTCATGGTGTGAAAACGTTTATTTCATTGCCATTACAATATCTCACCTTGAAATTAGAATGTGGTAGTCAGTCTGTTGGTGCCAAAGTCATTTTAAGGAGATGAAAATTAGTATAGTGGATTAGTTCAGGTATAATGTAAATAATCAGTAGTGGAATTTCATCAGGGTGTAATCAGTGTAATGTGAAAAAAAAAAAAGCCACAATTTTTCCTATGTATATTCCTAGTAAAAAAGAGAATTGAAACTTAAAAGGCATTTTCACCCATCTGTTATTCATATGATTTACAGGGTGAACAGAGACAAAGAAAGAAAAACTACCTATTTGTTTTAGTAAGAATTTTGTGTTTGTTTCTCAGGAAATGTGGGTGAAGTGCACTCACTCAAGTAATAGAAAACTCCATATATTTCTCTGCCGTCTTCTTTGGTAAATTTGACCTGCTAGGCCTCTGTTGTCTAAGATACAAAATCTTACATGGAAAAAGATTATAATGGATTTCAGGTATTACATTTTGTTAAATTGAACAAAGGATAAAATTTGATTAGCATGCAGATAGTATTTGCATAGGCATATGCAATATCATTTATATGTTAAATACATAAATAAGTTCCTGAAAAAAAGTATTTTGTCAAAATAAGTATTTTGTTAAAAATGTATGCCCTTCTTGAGGCACGGTGGGAGTTTTATTTACTCCCAAACAGTTAATTTGTTCTTCTAGTTGCATTAAACATTACTAAGAAAGAAAATTATTAATTTCTGTGAAGAGTACAAAATATCTTTGGTATGGAGAGATTTCTTCATAAAAGTAGTGCTGGCCTTTGAATGCATTTCAGTCTAGATAAATGCACTAAATCTATTAATCTCATATACATTCAGGCTCAGTCAATATTTTTTTTAATGTTTTAAATAAAATTCAATATGTGAAGTATTAAGGGAAAAGTCTGGGTTATAAAGGACTATTATTCATATTTTATTCATATTTTCATTCATACCACATTTGAAAATTTACTAATATTTTACATATGATGAAATTTGAAATCAACAAGGAACTAATTACTTTATATGGAGTAGATTTTTTTCTCAAAGAAACATCACTTTAAAAAGTAATCTAACCTTTTCTGGCTATCTGAAGAGACATCTTGAAACTACTAAATAAGAAAGTAAATTATGTGGTCGTTAGAACAGCTGTTACATATGCCCAACTGCGTGTTTTAAAAAACTAAAACAATGGTTTTCACTCCTAGAAATATCTCCATCTTTTCAGCATTTAACTCCATTCCTAGAAAAAGCTTGAATTTCATGGCATTTTTTTGGCTTTTTTTTTTTTTTGCGTTCTTGCAAGGAGTATATATTTTACCATCAGAAATTATTCTAAGAATTTTTTAAGTCTTTAGGTAATTCAGATATTTTCATTAAATTATGAAATTAAAAAATAAAATTAAAAAAAAAAAGTTGAGGACTTTGGTTTGGTAGTAATTTTTTTACATGGTGTCTTTGCTATTCTTAACACTAAAAAAGCAAAAGTCGGGCAATGCTGGAGGACAGGTAGGACTGGAGTAATCCTTACCTAGTTCTGTTTTGCCGGCCACTCCAGTGAGCTCAGCTGCTTGACTGTCTGATATCATGGATTTCTGGGAATTCATGCACAGAATCTGCCATCCTACTAGGAACAAACTAGTAGTCTTCTGGATTACCTGCATCCATTTTTGATTTCACTCAACAACGTCTCAAAGCAAAAAACAATAGGTAGTCAGGCTGGTCCGTTGAAATTAGAGATTTATTGTGGGTATTGGTTTCAATGTAATTTAAGTTTATTGTCGTTTACTATAATCATGGTCAGCCCTGATCAGCCTCAACATAACTTCTCGTTCTCAGATGTGCACAACTTTTCGGGCCACGTCTTGAATTCACATAACTTTCTAAAGCAGACTCAATTAATGAACATTCAGAAATTGTGCACGTAATGTTTTGTGATTTCATTAGAAGCAAATATTTGTGCATTGTGTGGCAGTATTTTAGATTTCCCAGTGAAATGAAAAGTCTTTGTCTTATCCCATTAAGAAAGAGAGAAAATTGAGGTCTCCCATTAGAAAATATTTCCATCCCAGTTACATTCACATACTTGAAGACATAATCCTCTTCTGAACACTTTTCACAAATCAGTCCACTGCTGTCTTAGCAAATTTAAGGCCTCATAATGCAGAATTCAGGAGGGGGAGGGAAGATATTACCATTATATTACTGTTATGCTCCTGGAAGGTGATGTAAATTATTTGACTTAATTCCTGATAATAAATTTTCAGGAGTACCAAATTAGTGCATAAATATACCATCCTACAGAGTGCTATTTAAAAAGGAACTGCAGTAAAACTCTTTCTAGTAAACCCATTTTAATTCTCAAAAGACATTAATGGAAAGAAAAAAGGTATTATATATGAGAAGGGCATATGGATAGTTTTGCTATAAACAGCATTCTACTGTTCAAGAGCTTTATGAGCCACTTAAATTACTTTTGATCAGGTTAGCATTTAAGCTGTATTTATTACTTTTTTATAACAGTACTAGGTTACTGATACTGTGGGGTGTTATATATTTCTACTCCTACTGTCTTCTAAACCAAGATCAATTTTACCAAATCCTGAAACTCATGAGAAAAAAAAAAATCCAAGAGCAGAATGAAAAAAATTAGTGTCTGTGGGATGATAAAGATGTTTAGAGACTCTGATAGTGAGGAAAACTGGAGGCGATCACTTTATACCCAAAGTCTTCCAGGATCCAAATATTGAAGGTGTTCTTGATACTAGGTAGAAAGGCCTTTTTCTTCTAATTTGCTGAAATAGGTAATGTGCTTAATAATATTTAACTGCTGCCTTCTGACAAGAAGAATGAAATATAAAAGCGTTTTAAAACAAAATGAGAAAAAAAGGAGTCCAAGGATGCAATAGAAGGCATTCTTAGGATATAACTTCTGTAAGAAACAGTAAGGAGTAGTGAAGAGGCTGAGAAAGTATTTCCAAGGTATGAAGTATAGAGTAGGGAGTGTTTCTCAATTGAGTGGTAAAGCACAATACACTTTTTAACCTGAAAATCTGCTTGTGTTGAATGTAAAAGTAGCAAAGTTCTCATCTGAGCTGATGAATTTATCTTAAAGATGTTTGGATTATAATAAAAAAGGACAATATTTTTTTACGTTTTATTTGAAATTTTCTATAGTTTTTCTTATATTCATTTTTTTAATGGAAGAGAAGTATCCAAAGTGACATACTTTTATTTGTAGATTCAAGTCAAACGAATTTCAATAATCTAGAAGAAAAAAAAAACCCAAGTAAATGTACTATTAATGTGTCTCGGTTTGAGAGACAGGAATTTGCTAAGGAAAGGCAAGAACCCTTTTTCCCCAAGATGGAGACCACAATCCCCTCCTTTTCAATCGCTATAATTTGAAATCAGATGCTTTCAGGCAGAAGATACGGGGATAGGAATAACAGTTCTTCACTAATATATCTAACCAGGCAAACAGCAGAAAACAACAACTTTAGAAATTGACAACAAAACAGNAAAAAAAAACAAAAAAAAAACCCGAAAACAAAAACAAACAAAAAAACAAAAAAAAAAAAACCACAAAAAAACAAAAAAAAAAAAAAAAACCACCAAAAATTACCAATATGTCTGAATGCTTTTTTTTTTATATATTTCATATTTACATGATGCAAAGAAAACCAATCTGGAAAAAAGAAATATTCCTTTATTCCCACTGTACACCAGTTGAAGAAAACAGCTACAGCAGATGTCTGCTCTACACTAGATTTTTAAGTTTCAATTTCTTTGAAAATTGATAACTTTGACAAAACCAATATCCTGTAAATAGTGTAAGAGCATATATTTGTAATATACCATATATTCAGGCAGAGAAATAGTCAATTTTTAGTGACTTTATTAAAACAAAACACATACTAATGAGAGAAGCTACCTTTATTCTAGCAGAGCTCCTCATTCCTATCTTAAGTGTCTCTTCCACTAAAGTACTCTGTATTACAATTTCCAGTCTTAGATGGAAGCTTGCAAGGCTCAAAACAAAATCTAATTTCAGATTTGTGGTTTACAGAAAGACAGAATGCTGAACTTTCCATTAAAAACTGGATTATAATAAAATCTTCCACAGATCAACATGCAGTCTTTGTCTGTGTTAGTCAATCATTGCTGAGTTGGAATGAATTTAAGCTGTCACTTAGAAATGAAAATGATTTTCCCATTTCTTGCTGAATTCAGTGTCTCAATTCATATAGTGGTGTAATATCTCTATCTTGGTCAGGTATATCAAAGAGCGATGACTTCAATATATGAGTTAATTGGGCTCCTGACAGTTAGAATTACAATGATGACAATGACTTAAATAGTATGGAAATAATTTAAATCTCTTAAACCCACCTTTATCAAGTTATAGTTCTTTTTTGTTGATTTACTTGAGTAGTGGTTCAAGATATTCCTCAGAGACATACTAGAAGCTAAGAGAGTTCTACAGTAAAAATTATATACTTTATAGCAACGGCTGTGCTTCAACTGCAGTCAAGATGGAAACTGTCCTGCACTGTATTTTATATTGTGTTTTCTCTTTCTTTCTTTCTTTCTTTCTTTCTGCCTTTGATTTTGTTTGTGCTTTATATCATATATCAGGATTCCAGTTTGTCCCTGGAATTCTATAGGGAAACCTCTGATACCTCTTCTTTATTTTCTCAGATCATATACTACACCATAGCGTGTGTCCTAGGGAAAATTATTTGTACTTTAAGGTTATTTTGTTAAAAACAAATAATGTTGGCAGCGCAAGCCTTAAATAAGGTTCCAGTAGAAAGCTCACATCTGTTACGGTTATATCTGCAAACCTGAGGTATTTAATCTAAAGTTTTCTATGCCAGACAACTCTCTGAGTGTGGGATTGGAGAGTGATTTTCAGATAAACATGTTTATTTCTGATACGAAAGAATAAGAACTTTGTTACCTAAAAGTGTACTTTTTAGAACTGCTGTTTCAGGATTTGTAGCATTCAGCATCAGAACAGATGTCACACGTTTGTGAGGCCTTATGTCATGTACATTCATAGAAACTTCCTTTTGCACTGGAAAATTACCACTATTTTGGTGTCATTGCAAATGTGAAAAGCTAAGGCATTTGTAAGTACTACAGTTTAATTCTTTTTGCAATAACAAAACAATTCTGAGATAATTCATTCTTCAGGGACAGTTTACATCCAGGTGAAAAGGATTGTCTCTGATGCAACAGCATTGAAATAAAGCTTCTAATCTATATAAATCTCTTTAAGGGAAAATGTCACCCACCATTTTCTTTGTTAGTCTGATTTTTATAATTTTTGCTTTCCAGTGTAAGTGTCTATGAAATAAGTGGAGCTGAAAGAACAGAATAGTAATCTATAAAATGCAGTTGATATCTACAGGCTTGGATTTTCTTAATGTTCTATCTTCAAATAATTGAGAGAAGTTAGCACTATGGTTCCATAGAACCAGCATTACTTATGAATAGCAAACAAATTTTTTTCATGTACTTAAACATTTAAAAACCACACTAATGTAAAAATTTATATTCCCTTACTTGTCAATATTAGATTGATTATTTTAGTAAATTCCTGAAATTCTCATTTTGTAAAATAAAAATGATTATTTATTTTAAAATGAATTAGATTTTTCGTTAGAGTTGCATCCCTTGATGCTTTTTATCTACTATCCTTTCTGAATTTCATTACAGAAAACATTATTTCCTGCCTGAAATTCATTGCAACAGCTTTCACCATTGCTTTTCACCATTGCTTTTCTCTGTATATTCCAGTCTTTTAGAAAAACTACTTTTTTAAACATTCAGTCATCTTTTTATGGTGAAGGTTGTTAACCACCACAACAATTTTGATATATTCTAGAAATATAGCTGACATTGAAAACTCTTAGATCAATAAAAAACAAATAAATGTTAGAAATGGAGCTCTTATCACCATCTCAATTGTGTCTCAAATAAAAGAAATATGTTCATATATATAAATTAATGTGTTTGTAAAGACACTTTGAATAAATATTAAAGATACTAATTACAAATTATCATTGTTTATCTTTAGTTCTTAGATGCAAAATATCCTCTTACTCTTTTCTACCTCTGCTGTTCCTGTTATATCATCATTTTTGCAATTTGGGTGTCTTTCTCATCTTTGTCTTTTCTATAACTATCGTCCTCCCACATCCAAAAATATCCTCCTCCACCCAAAAATATCATGCATACTGTAAAACCCAGCAATACAGTTGAGGGATTAATACTTTCTAGATTGCCTGTACAGTCTGTTTGTATTTCATTATGTCAAATAATTTTGACATAACGCCTCTTCAAAAAATTTCCCAAAGGACCCCTGTAGGCTCATCTTTTCATGTTGCTCAGATTGTATTGTGTCTGCATTTACTCCCAGAGACCTTCCTTTCATTTGTACTAGCACCTGATGAAAGAAACCAGTATTTATTCCCTTGATTCTCCACTGATGGATTTCTCCCTGAGGTAGAGTAATGAAAATTCAGCACCAAGTTATGCAGTAAGTAAATTAGCCATGTGTCAAGTTAATGGTAGCAGAATTTTAGAAATTTGTCTCTTAGGATATTTTTTAGCATTATGAGATTTGATATTTCTTAAGAACCTGTTTGAGTTAAATGAATCAAGCCAACATTAGAAACATACTAACAAGCAAACCCAAACCCAAAAAGATCACAAAGCAAACCAACCAAAGCAACAATGAAACAATCACCAAAATACCCAGTTTGATGGCAGTGAAGCTTTGCTGCTTATTTCATAGTGGAAGTCTGGACAGTTTTACATGTCCTTTTCAATATCTACAGACCGGCAAAAGGTATGGAAGCTAATATTTTCTCTTATGTAGAAATTAGACATTCAGAAAATAAATGCCATTAAACAAATTTCACAGAATCACAGAATAATCTGAGTTGGAAGGGACCCATAAGTATCATTAAGTCCAATTCCTGGCCCTGTGCAACAACATCCCCAGGAGTTACAACATGTGCCTGAGAAATTTAATTTAATACTATTACCATTCCTTAATTTATTATCATGACTAAAAGAATATTCAGATTCTGGAAAAAAAATAGAATTATACATCATCAACATTCTTGACAAAAATAAGTTAAAAGAAAGCTTGAAATAATTTTGTTGCATTTTGCTTTTTATTGTGGCTGTAGGTGAGAAACCTGTGATTTTAAGTGTTTTTTTAACAAGGACTTGAAAAGCACTGATCTGAAATTATGAGATAAAACTCTCAAATGACAAGATGAAGACTGTTAAAACCATTCATTTGCAGTACTACTGGCACCATGGCATTGTAGATATTTTGCATTTTCAAATACATTTTTCTACATGTATACATGTGCATTCTGCATGCAATATTTTATAGTGTATAACTGTATTTCAGTTTATTATAAAATATATTATTCATATACATACAGAACAATAGAATGGTTTATTTTGGAAGGGACTGCAACAATCATCCAGTTCCAACACCCTTGCCATGGTAAGGTTTACCTTCCGCTAGACCGCGTTGCTCATCCAAACTGAACACTTCCAGGGATGGTGCATCCACAGCTTCTTGAGCAAACTGTTTCAGTGCCTCACCACCCTCACAGTAAAAAAATGAATCCCGAATTAATACCTAATCTTAATCCATTTTCTTTCAGTTTAAAGGCATTCTATCTTGTCCTGTCACTTCATGCCCCTGTAAATAGTCTGTCTCCATCTTTCTTGTAGGCTCCCTTTTACTGGAAGGCTGCTATAAGGTCTCCCTGAAGCCTGCACTTCTTCAGGCTGAACAGCCCAGCTCTCTCAGTCTGTCTTCATAGGACAAGTGCTCCAGCCCTCAGATATCTTCATGGTCCTCCTCTGGACACAGGAGATTATAGCCTTACATAGACCTATATTATGAGAACAATAAATAATGTTGAAGATAAGATTTTGAAAAAGCTTTTCATCATCTTGATGTAAAGTTTCTATAATTTTTTATAATCTTGATTAAGATCCCAGTTAATTTGCATTTTTAAAAATGTCACCTGACATTGTTAGTATGATATTATGCTGATTTGTGACCTTTTAGTTCTGAAGGGTAAACCCAAACAACTAAGCAAAATGTGTAATTGTGTTGAATGTTACTTAGTTTTTGCAATGTTTCTTTAACTCAGCCAATACAAATTCACAAAATTGCAAAAGAGGACTATTATTCTTGTTTCAGTGTTGATGTGAGAGAACTTGACTCTGCAGTGAGGGGAAAGATCTGCATTGTCCTCTGTAATTTTTCTTCCATCAATAAAATTAATAATTTTCAGTTTCTTCTTGTTGATTTGAAATCAAGGAGGGCACTAGTAAGATGAAACCAGTAAAAATAGATATAATTGAAAAATTAAGTGAGTTGAATTTCATTATACTTTTCCATTATTTTATTTGGTCTTTCATGTAGTAGCAGGCTGTAAGCAAAGTTCTGCTGGTTTGTATACAAGACAATAAGTTTTGGATATGCTGAAGTCATGAAAACAAACAGGTTGAAAACAGGTCATCTTTCCTTATCAGTAGTTCTGCTGGTATTTTTTTCACACTGTTTAGGGGATACAATTTAGGGGAAATGTGTCTCCATTCTCCTGAGGTGCAAATACTTTGGTTGCAGTGAAGCTTTTAGAGGCTTACGTGATACTTATTGTATCCTAAATTATGTACAGTAGTTCAGTCGTTTGCATTTTCTGAGAGTGCAGTGGCACAATGTCAAAACCTAGCACCTGTACTGTGGACGTTGAGGTAAATAAACATATATATCAGGAAAAAACTGGTGAATAGTTAATATATTTTATGCATTTTAAATTATCATATATATTTTAAAACTTAAAATTAGAAAGATAATACCATTTCTTGATGTTCTATGCTATTTATGTGTTAATACATAATAAGTAAATAGAATCAAATTCTCTTATTTTTTGTTCCCTCTTTGTAAATGGCATTTAAGAATTGAAGAGTAATAAAATCCAAGTAAATTTGAATTAATAACCCATTTTTATTTCCATGAGTCTGGCAAAAAAAAAGGGATTCTCAGGATACTACTGTATAGTTTGCAAGAGTCAGCATCATGGCATATTTTTTTTAAAAAAAAGATGTCAAAACACTCCCCAACCACCTGCATATAATGATTCAGATGATGTGATGTCTATGATATTTCATCTCTCTTCCAGCACATTTTCTGCAATATGAAGTGAAATTCCTCTGTTTACCTCTGATCTGCTTTGGGGGGATGCACTATCACTAGAGGTAGTCTCTCATATCAGTGAAAATATCAGATACAATATACTTTGCATCTTGGAAGAATCAAAACTTTAATAATCTGATATAAACAGAATGAGTGCCTAATTATGCACGCTGCTTGTCTCATTTCTTTTTGAAGCTGTTGTAAAAATGAAAAAAGGGGAGAAAAGAAAATTTTTCTAGAAACTGGTGACAATTCATGTGACAGATGTAAGCATGCACAGCAAAATATAAAGACAGGTACTAGGAAAGCCCTGAGTAACCTTGCCTGACCTAATAGCTGACCTTCATGTAAGCAAGAATTTGGAATAAATTACCTTCCAATCCAAATTACCATATAATGAAATGAAATGGTATTCAGCTGAAGTATTCTTGAAGTTTATGTTAGCAATTCACCTTCTCCTCTTTTTAATTTGCGTGTTTCTATACCTCTGTTTTGCAAAGACGAAAACAATTCATGTGATCTGGAAGCAAAGCAAAAACTGTTAATGTTTCATTTAGTTTTGGTAGAAGCAGGATGAGTGTAACATTTAAAAACTCTCATAAAATTCCTGTCCTCATCTACATACCCAATGCTGAATTATCACAGGTTCATATTCAAATATCATGCAAATTAATAAAGATAGCACTCTTCCATAAAATATGCACATATTTGAAAATATTCCTTCAATGAAAATTATGAAGCAATACAGATTTTCTTAAATGTTCACTGTTTCTTGTCTCTTTCTCACACAAACATACAAATATCAGCTCAAAATAGTTTGAAATTGTGCATGTAATTTTGAAAGTTTGTTGCTGAAAATCATCTAGGTTTTGTTTGGTTTGTTTCTTAATTAAACCAAATAATAGTGTAACTTTTCATGTGAGAGAAAAATTCACATTTTATTTGAAGCAAACATATTGTATTAATAATCAATCTCTTTACCATAGGTAGGAAAAAACATGTTGCAGAAACAAGTGCATAACTCAAAACATATGAAATAATTAAAATATTGGTCTATAGTCTTGTATAAGACCTTGCCATTTTAAATTTTCTCTCATATGGTCCAATATTTCTACTTGCCTTCTTTAACAAAACAAAAAAAAAATTAAAGACAAAATAAAATAAAAATAAAAAAATATTCCCAGACGAAGTTATGACTTAGCTTTTGGCCTGGAGCACTTATAAGCCTTTCTGGTTCATTGCTAATAAAATGTACATAGAAAAAAAAATCCCCCAGATTACACCCCCCAAGACCCCATGGTCCTTTCATGTTAAATGAGTGGGATGCTACTTCCAGGACAACACCTGAAAATTCTAAAACATTTATGACTATCAGCTTAGTCTTCTGGAACAAAGATGAAAATAGGGTGTTAGAATTATGAAGAAATTTGTAGCAAATGAGACAGAAAACCTTGTTATTCCACTTTGAGTGTGTAAGTATTGTTCATTTTTTCAGTGCAGATTTGATAATTTGAAAATAATATAGTAGAACTGGAAAAGATTCAGAAAATTATGTTTTAAAATATTAAAAAACAGACATCTGGCATGGAAAAAGTGACTGAATAGACTGGGATTCTTCGGCCTGGAAAAAGAATATTGTGTATGAATGTGACAGAAATCTGTGAGCACAGTGGAATGAAGAAAAAGAAGGTCAGTTCTTCATTGCCTCTACCAGCACACCAGAGCAAAAATAACATACCCCGCTCATGACTCAACAAAACTTATCACTCTGGAGATGTTTATTCTGAGTTGTCTGCTTAAACTGGTCCTTTGAAGACTAAATGAGGGACAGATCTTACATGGTAGCATGTCTGACTATTCCTTGTAGATATTGCATTAAAAAAAAACTCCATTGACTACAGGAGTATCTTTATAGGGATAAAGGTAGTAGTGAATATTGTCACTAAAATAAGCGTATTTCATATCACAGTTTATGTATTTGATAAAAGAAAAAAATCTTGTAAGTGCAAATAACTGGGAATGCTGGCTATGATGAAATAGACTTTTTATATTTTATAATATTCCCAAATATAGAAAATTTCACTTGATCTTTCTAAGAATTAATTGTACCAATGATTTGTATCATATGGCAAACACATCCTTGATATTAAGTTTGGGATGTTTGAATAATGGATAAACACACTGTTGTATTTTCTGTTGCTCTTACCTGTTTAGACAATATTTATCATAATACTATTGTAATTTGTTTGAAGACAGATTTTGTTGTTCATATGGAGTCTGCATTAGAGTTTGGTTAATTAGTGTTGTGTGGAGTTGAAATAATGTTTTCATTCCACTATGTTATCTCAGAAGGCAAAGGTGATTCGAGCCAAAAAATCCTACATAGAAAACATCTAACACAGAATAGAAATTAGTCTGGAGTAATAAAGAACCTGTACCAACTTCTGTTTAGTAAGGCTAGAACATGATAATCTTTGAAAAAAAGAGGTGTATTTTTGTTAGATCCAGATAATCAGTGCAGTTACTATCTTCCATATAATAGAGACCTAACATTAAAACTAAGAAACTTGAAAAAAAAAATCCCCTGACAGAATTATTTTAGTGCAGGATCTAATCTTTTGAACAACTGCAACCACTCCAGTTCTATTTGCGATGGTGGGCCTTAGCAGCAAGAAGTACCTTGCCTCTGGCAACATAGACAGGAGAAGTTTAATGTTTGAAAGATATTGTCATGAATGCCAGCAGGAAAAATCTGAGCTCTTTAGGGGTATCTTCTGCAAGACTGCAAAATCTGTTTGGTCTGAGATGCAGAAAAATATAAAAAGGTATATGTGAATATAGTGTACATAATATAAATAAATTGCATGGCAAAAATAATATTTGTTGTTGTTATTGTTGAAGCTAAGAGAACTGTATTAATGAAAAACACTGCTGTACTGTAATTTAATGATAAACTTAGCTCTTAATGATAAAAAGTTGAATCCACTAATTGATTAAATTTTTTCTTAAGAATGGTTCAATCAAATTCTCAAATTCATATAAAAAGAGATTTGATTTAGAGAAAAAGGAAACAATCATACCTCTTTTTGTTGAAGGCTAAGATAATTCATGATTTTAAATATATTTAAAATTGCCAGAAACAATAGGAAACACGAATATTTTTAAGTTTGACTTTCTCTTAGTTTCCTTTCTTTCACTTCCTAAGGTAGTCTATTTAAAAGAAATTCTTAATAAATACTTAAAAGGCACTTGCAGTGTATGAATTGCTTAAAAATTAATTGTTTTTAGTTTGTCTATAGCACATGCTTTTTTTTCCTTTCCAAAGTAATAAAAATACATGTAGTTAGTAAATTGAGTTTTAAAATAAGAAATATAAATAAGCAAAATTTGAAAAAAACTCCAGAGGAGATAAAAAGAATAAAAAACCAACTAAAAAACAAATCTCCAAAAGCACAAACCAGCTTTCTGAAAATATGAAAATGAGAAATAATTAAGACTGCCAAATTCTAGTTTGATGGAGCAAAACAGTAAGAAAGAGTAAGTTCTTAATTGGATTAAGTATCCATAGCTAATTTTCTGACAAACAGATTTTACTTAGGGAGGGCTTGAGTGGTTGATTCATCATGCATGCATTCCTCAGTCTAAATAAAGCACACTGCAATTATTCTAACTTGCATTATTGGTTTGTTACGGCACATTTTCCAAATACTTTGTTCTTTTATCTGACATGTTTTTCTTTCTGTTTTTTCTAACTTCTCTAATAAAAAATTAAACTTCATCATTTTAATTGAAAATACTCTCCTCAGTGGAATTATTTAAAAATGTTGTCTTAGTCTTTCTTCACATGAGATCAGATATTTGCTTTGTTAAAAATGCAGTTAGTTTAGGTGATATCACTGGAATTATGAAGCAGTATTATAGACTGAGTAAAAGTGTTTCCTTAAACATGTATTAGAGTAATAAATATTCTGAATTTAATAAGTCAGGAGTGGTGTTTTTTTCCTCTTTTTCACACTCCATGGTGAATAAACCGTCGAGAAAGTCTTGCATTTACCATGTTTTCTGTCCTAGATGAAGCCTATCATTAATTTTCAGACTTGATTTTAATCATCCTGGGGAGGTTAGTTTTAACATGGAAGGAATGTATGTCTCTAATGCAGTTCTATTTTAGGATTTTCTGAAGCAGTGAATCAATTCTAACATTTTTGGTGGCATGGACTGAAATTCCATTCAAGGAAATTCCAATTCAATTTGTTCCGTTCCATTCATTAACAACCTATATTTTTTTCCAAACTTTACTATATTTTCAAAAATACAAGTAATAGTAGAACTTGAAGGGCATATTTGAAGTGCTATTTATTTGTGTAGAACAAGTTCTTTTTTGTGTGGGTATATGTATAGCTTGTAGGCCCTATGCTCAAGCCTTCTTACCAAGATGAAGATGAACAGCGCGATGACAAAGCTCACGTGACAGGGAGCAAATCTGTCAGCATGAGAGTGGATGTATTGCAAGGGTTGCAAAGAGTAGCACTCTGCGAAAGCACCCTCATATGGCTAGAAAAGGACAGCTGGTTGTTGGAAAACACTGACAACACTCCTCCCAGTGTGAGACACTGACTGCCATCCAAGCTGAAGATGTATTCGTATGACTTAGGGCAACCAGCAAGGATCTCTGCATTAGCAGCTCAAAACCTTGAGATCTGTTACACTGCTTGCACAGCTCTGATGAGTTTTCTGTTAATTTAGTTTTGCTGAGCTGGAACTAGATATCTCTTTCTTGGGCCACAGCTGGAGAAAACTACAGAAATCTCTAGGTTCAAGATAATCTTTAGATTTATAATGCTGGTTGCAGGTTTGGCCAAGTGATTAGAAAGATTATGACTGGTACAAAGTAGAATTGATGGTTCTCTTTTTATTGCAGTCAGTGATATATGTCAAGGACCTCAGAACAAGCTGGGGGAGGTAATTTCCTCCTTTGTGAACATGATAAAAACTATGCTGTAAAACCGTGGAATAGTCCTAGAACAGAATCTGATGAGACATACGATTTCTGAAAGTCGGTCGTCAATGTGGTAACGTTCAGAAAGTAGCAAGGATATAAACTGCCAAGAGACGTTTTAGGAGGTCGTGGCAAAAAAAAAAAAAAAACAGCTGGAACAAAAGGAATCTTTAAAAGTTAGGTAGCAGACTTGTCCTTTGTGTCTACAAATTCAGGTAGCAGTAGCTCTTTGCTTGATGTAGAAGGGTCTGTTCCTAGAAGAAACCTTGCTAAAAGAGTTTTTCTTTAGTTTTATATTTCTAAAGCAAACATGTACCAGACAACACAGGAGCAGCTTACTTCTGTTGTGCAAGGAAAAAAGCTACCAAATTCATGAAAGATTATTACAAAATTAAGTAAGATCATATGAATTTTTTAAAACAATTATTGCTTAAAGATGTTCTGAATCTTCTGCATAGTAGGTCTAAGTGGGGATTTCATCCCCAAACACAGTCAAGCATTCAGCATTTTGGACTGAGTAGTAAGAGAGAACTAGATTGGAGTGAATTGCAACATCCTTTACAAGGCAATGAATATTTTCTCTTATTTTCAATGATTAAAAATTACATGCTTTCATTTTTTAGAATAATTTTGCCATTTTGGTGGTACTCCTGAGTGTCTGTTCTGTTGCACAAATGTACGTGCACAGATTAGTGTAGATGGGGACAGATTTCTGTTGCAGAATTTTCCATCTAGATCTTTAGCAGCTAAAAGCTGTTAGAGCTACCTCAGACCTTAGAAGCAAATGTCAAATGGAAATACTTGATTTATCCATTTGACATGATGGATGAGTAATTATTTTTGCCTTATAGGGTTACAGGAGTTAAAGCCTGGCATACAAGTGGGGATCATGTTTAATTACTTCTCTGCTGGATTTCTTTCTTTCTCTTTTAGATAAAAGGTAAATTTGTAAGTTCAGTCTGATATAGATGGTCTTTTTTTATTATTTTCACTGTCAAAATAACCAATCATGCCAAAGAATAAACAATACAGCACATAAGCTCACAGACGGTTAATGTTGCAAAACCAAATTTCATGGTCTTCATCTGTAAAGAGCAGGAAACTGCAGAGTAATGCTTGTAAGTTTACGTTTCATATTCATTTATCAGTTTCAATCATTCCAGCTCCTAATGAATGTCCTAGAATTTATTACCTGTCGCAGAACCATCTTCTCCTCAATTTCTTTTCAGTGTATTCTGTCTCTTTGACAAGATGAGCATGATTCTTCGTCTACAGTCCTGTCTATGTTTATAGCCAATCACTACACAGACTACAAACTCCAGAATTGTCGTCTTTGTATAAGGGATTGTAATTTAAATATTTTTCTTCAGCAGCTAACAAGAAAAGACCGGGCAGACTGGCAACCAGCATGACCACATGCATTTTTAGATATGACAGAGGTGTGAGGGGAGTTGTGTGCATCCCTAGTGACTACTGTCCTCATGAGAGTCTCCTTAGGACAGACTTAACACGGACGTAATAGCAGATAAAATTTCACACAGACTTAAAAGGAAACAAAGTTTCTTAGGAACATATATACGGAAAGCAGAGTCTGAGAAGTTTAAAGGGCTGGTTTTGGGTTTGGGTTTTTTTGTGGCTTTTTTTTTTTTTGGTTGGTTTTTTGTTTGGTTTTTTTTGGAGGGGGGGTTTAGTTTTGAGTTTCAGTTAATAATACTTTAGTATAAAAAAATTTAGTAGTAGTCACATATCTTAAGAAATCCCATGTTTTAATCTATCACAAGTAGCTTAGAATTGCAAAAGTATTAAAATAATGGTAACTTATTTGAGAATTACATGAAGAGACTATGTAATACCTAACAAATTAATGTTTGTGATAATCCATGATTGCATTGTGTGTTTCTTGTTGTTGGGTTTTTTAAATGTGTATTTATTCAAATGTTTGTGCAGAATTGTTTGTATTTTAAATACATTTACCAGGCAGTATGATACTCTTTATAAATACTTACAAATCTTCTTAATTTGTGGTTTGAAAAAATGAGATAACAAAGTGACATTTATTAATATTTTAAATACAATATGAATGACATTTTCATTTTGAAAGTATTAGAAATCTTTTACTCTGTGTTATGCAAAGATAATTTGAAACATTGTTTGACAGTTGAAGAATGACTTCTATTTTCTGACAGATCTAAAAATATTTACAAATGATACCGTATTGAACTGTCATCTCCTTTTCCTGTGCTCTTTTTGACATTACTTCTGATGCAAAGCTGATAATTTGCCTAACAGAAGCATTCTTCTTCTATAATTAGCCTAATCATTGATTTATTCAATGATGACATTGTTTGGGAGCAAACAATTCCTTGTTTCAAAGAGAAAAGGTGCCTGTCATAAGGTACAGATTATATGACAGAGTGATTTAATTCATAGCTTTTAACATAGGTTAAAAAAAAAAAGGACTTATATAGCTGTCATGAAGTATGAACCTACCAGCTTTTAAAACACATTAGATCTCAATCATTATAAACTTGAGAATGGTCTTGAGAATGAGTGAATTGACTTCTGCAGGCACTTCCTACTTCTTTGAGTGGATCATTCAGCATCAGATGGAGGTACCAAATGAACGGATGAAGTGTTTCACCATTTCCCTTCCCCCAAATGTTCATCTGCCCCTACTAGTTGTAAAAGGCACTGATGAATTACTCTTTAATTGCTCAGTTAATTATATTGCATTGCTATCTAGAAAATTTTTTTTTAACCTTTGCTGTCTCAGTTCTCCAAGGAAATCACTCCTTGTTGAATTGTGATCTGGCAACTTCATGCTTGATCTTTATCTTAATTTATTTGTTTCCAGATTTTGGCCTTCCTTAGGAAATAGAATGGAGTTTCTGCTGTAGCACAGACATACTGAAATACACTTATCAAAGGGAAGGAATAAGCTGTTCTCCAGTGTAGTGACAAAATGTTCTTTAAACTGGCTTCAGTGGAGTGCCTCTGTGGTCTGATGTCAGCAATGCCCTTATTATTTCTTTTTTGCTTTTTATATATAAAATATTATAGCACCCGAAATACTTGGTGTCGTTAACAGTGGATTGTGAGTTAAACTGTGTGCACTTAAATGTTGGTTGCAAATGAAAGAGATAACAGTCCTCAGTAGAATTACTTTTGTCTGGTGCAATCTGTATTTATAGAGTAAGAATAATTTTACAAATATTCATCTCTGCAACTTTTTGTGTCCTTAATTCAACTGGTAGAATCGAGACAGATTATTGTGGTTGTTATAAGAGTAATTTGATAATTTTTTTTCCCCAAGAACCCCTTCAGGAGACTAAAGAAAAAAGTAAAAAATTAAAGGCGAGCCCACTACTAGAGTCTAAATTTGGATATACCTCTGAATTACTTCAGGTTCTCAGTTAGATCTCAGTTTTAATGTTTCTCAAAAGCATTTCAGAATCAGTTCATCTGTTCAGATGCATTGTTTTCTCAAGGTGTAAGAGGATAATTCTCCATTTTATTCTGCCTGCACTTCACTTTTTTCCAGATGCACCAAATAGTTAGTGATGACTTGCAAACTAAAATTATCCACTTGAAATAGCTTAATTTATAACCATTCTGCAGCTCCAGTGTGCACCAAAGGCAGTTAAAGATGTTACAGTGTAAGCAAGATCCTTTAGGTTGAAATATTTTAAAAAAACCCAAAGCAGTAAAAATTAATCTATCACACTCTTTCCTATGGATTACTGCAGGTTTCTATACATCAAAAATCATCTAAAAGTTTTTTTGAAATTCATGTCACAAGCATTTAGTCAAAGAACTAGCATTTTTAAGATTCTTGTAAAAAAAATATTATTTTATGGGTCTCCAAGTTCCACAAGCAATGGCTACATAAAATAAAAAGTTTTTACTATTTAGTTGTTTTCTTTTTCTACTGTACAGAAAGCCATGATGTGCTATCCATCCACAATTTTGGTTTAAAAATGAACTTAGGACCATCTTCATTCCACTTTGGAGTGTTTTTTCTCTTAGAAAAGCTGTTCCCACATGGTCTCTTTTGAGTATCAAAGCTAATTAAATAAAAATTTATTGCCAGACTACTCTTGAGCAAAGAATAATTTAGTTTGAGAGAAATGACCACCCATGTACCTGTTGTGATTTGATCATAATTTCCAGTGCCATGCACAAATGACTTTCACTGTCTCTTGTCCTTCAAGCATTTCATAAGTGTTAGATATGAATTCAGTACTCTGGAAATTTTGATATTAGAAGCTGGAAGCTTCAGGAGTGTTGTGTTGATTTTTGGCTCACAAGCTTATTGCTTGCAGGAGAGCCTCCTTCTAGGAATATTAAGTGAAAACAAAAGTTTTTGATTCTTGCATTTAAGATTGACTATTTTTAATATAAAGAAACACCTTCATATGCATATTCAATGCCACTTTATCCAGAAAGCAGTTAATTATTGAAAGAAGGTGGTTGATTGTTTAAGGTTAAATGTCTTGCAGTATGCACTTTAGAATCTATGCAAGCTTAAATCCATTTCCTTTGGTCTGTATTTTAGCTTTAACCCATAGTGATAGATGTACACGTAGAGATACAACTAAATATTTGCCATGTTTATATAAACTAAAGAGATCAGCATCGCTAATTACCATCATTATTCCCATATATTCAGTCACCTCCTCTGAAGAAGCAGAGTTATGGTTAGTGATGGCATATGCACTGAGTGAATTTTTCCCATTTATGCCATGTAAAGTCTGATTTCTGACTATTAGAGTTGAAAGACCTTTAAAGTTTGAAATTCAGTGCTATATTCACACTGTTATATCCTTAAGATATTCACTTTTGGGTTCTTAATTCTGGGTTATACATTTCTCATATGTAACACCCTTAGCATGGAGCTTGATCTCAGTTATATTTGCAGTTACATAACACTAGGGACTCAAGTAAATACTAGGGACTCTGCCTGTCTCTGAGGTAAATCAATACTAGTGTAACTTGGACTTGTGTTTTTAAACTTGGGATATAGGAGTTGGGACAGCTGAAGTCAAAACATTGTCGGTTCCTGATACAGTTTTTATTTCTGTCTTTTTACTTTAGCAAACTGAGAAGATTAAATAAAATGTGCTGTGGAGGAGATGGGATAAGTGGTAAAGGACCTTGATCATTTCAGGTTTCACATAGAAAGTGATGTATCAGAATTATTGTTAATACTGTATTGGTACCTGACTTTCCTTTTGCTTTCCACCACATAGCCTTATGAAGAAAGCTGGTGACCATCACTGACGTGTCTTCAGGCTGCAAAGCATGTGTAATATTTTCCCTATAAGCCATGGAGTTATTCAAATTTTTACCTGGAAAGAAACCTTGTCACCTAAAATTGTCTTCTCCCATCTCTGAAGATTTTTCTTAATGTTGTTTCTTCAGGGTCTTTCTTTATCCCTTGCTTGTCTAGGCACCCAACCAGCTCCCTGCTTGCTTTTTCCTGTAGTTGATGGGGCACCACCATACCAGTCAGTTCTTTCCCTTCCACAAAGGTACCCATTTGCTGAGGGTTGAAGGTGTGTCCATTCTGCTGGCTGCCCATTATGTGTTCTGGATTGTTCTCACCTCATGCCAGATTTCCTGGTCACTGGTATTTGCTAGTCATTCATTTGTATTTAAATACATAGGAGTACTGGAAAGAACGAACTACAATTATTTTGCTGCTTAGGATATCCAAATACCCGAAGTCTGTGTTAGAAACTAATTCTCCATATGACAAATACCTAGGAACTTGGTTTTATTGCATTCAATGTGGCTTTTAAGACACATCCCCTGGGTTCAAAGAGAGCACTCTAGTGAATATTCCTAGGTGATCTAGTAGTATGTTTATAGTGCAGACTTTGCTCTCTGCATTACATTTCTGAAGCATCAGATGGCTACTAGAGCAGTAGGCTCCACTGTGAATGCTGATGTTTCTAAAAAACTGAAGCTCTACTTTTGTATTCTAAATGTTCTTAACAGGAAACATTTCCCATGTTTTTACTCGGCCCTGATAACTACTGAAGGCAACCTTAATATATATGTTTGAGGAACACTTTTGCACAGAATTTATATTAGTATACAGAACATTCTTAGAGCCTTATTGTTCACATCATACCCAAAACATTTAATCTCAGTGAGTTTCTTTGGCTTTTCATTTCATAGTATCTTTCATCAGAGTAAAGCTAAAAAAATGGAAGTTGGTTGCTTTTGAAAGGTTTTCTAATTATCAGAATGGCAAGCTCTATGTGAAAAGTGAAATTTTGCCACTACGGTTTTTGGTGAAATGGGTGAGATATTTGACTAATATTGTAGCAACCTAACAAACAGATTGTCACGTTAACTTGATGTTATACACTAGTTATATACTAGTCCATAATGATGAGTTGAAAATTAATTCATTTACAGGAATTTCTCTAAAGGCAGAAATCTTAAGACATCATATATGAAAAGCCACAGAAATAATTTAGTAGGAAAACTTTTTATTGAACTCTTTTATTGTTTATGATCCTCAGAACATAACAATATTTGCTCTGCAATTTCTATGTTGCATAGTTAATAAGGTTTCTTTCCTTTCTTTTAATAATTTCATTTCAAAGCAAGGTGTGAAATTTTATGAAAAGAAAATTTATACTATAATATTAATAAAGTTGTTTGTTTGTTTGTTTGTTTTATTGCTTTGAGCAAACAATTCCCACATATTGTTTTGACAATTCAGTGGATTTCGCACTGCTGTTACACTAAATGCATTTTAGTTATAAATTACCTGAATTACCTTTCTCGTAGTCTCTGCGTTATGTCATGTTTTAAAGAAGTACAATAGTGAATTGTGATTCCTACCTAAATTTCATACAATGAGAACTATACCATCTGCACAATTCTTTGGTTTTTTCAAATTTTAACAAGTAAACATGTGGAAATAACAGGTTAAAATATGTTGCTGCTCTTTGAAAATATTTCATAACAGTTATGGAGTTATTTATTTCTAAGTGTATAAATTCAATTTTGCACTCCGGATTAAATACCATTACTAAAAACATTCATTTATCCAGAAGAGTAGTGATTAAACTTCAAATTGCTTTGAAAGTAGGAAGGACAGCTGCACTTTAGCCCAGATTGAAAATTCAATGTACTCATATTTTACAGATTATTTCAAATGGATTCATTATAAAACAAGGAGGAAAAATGTGAAAATATAACTACCAAAACTGCTTTGGTTTTACCTTTTGAGATCATCACAGTTACCTTTGGAATAATATAATCATATAATCTACTATATATTAATAATTATATAATTAATAATACAATGTAATTTAAATTCATTTACTACGGATCTATATTATAAAATCTATATTAATTTCACATAAAGAGTTAGCTAATCTTCAAGAGTTGTTAAAGATCATGTAGAATTCCAGTAACATGATCATGAAACACATTCGTGTTTTCAATTTTCAGGAATATCTCTGAGGTCCATGTGATTAGGTATTAATAAAAAAAACGTAGTAGATGCTTACTATATGTTGGGATTTTATAAAGAAGGATTGTTAACGATAATTTTTAAAGGGAGAATGTTGTGCCTAGTTGTGTCAATACAAGAGCTCCCTCTGATGGTGACAAGTTACTTCATAAAAAATTTCTTACTACATCGGAATGAATGAAAGGAAATAAGGTAGATGGAAGAATTCAAAACACCTGTTATGGCTAGTGGCTTACAATACGACTTTTTAGGTTTTATTTTATTTATTAGTCCCCATACCATGTCATCTAGAAAATTAAGTACCTTTTCATTTCAGCTGTATTTAACATTAAACGAGAAAAGACAGATAGAAAACACATTTTATTAAGCACATTTCAAAACAAGCATGGCTAGCTGTTGATAAATCTCTTCTGACTAACATTAGCTGTTCAAGGGCCCTACATTCATACCCTTTAACACATCCCTGCAATGCTATATCCAACTGCTACTACTGTAACAAGAAATAAACCCCACAACCTTTTTCCGTTAGAATAATTTTAGATGTTGAAATCTCCTTCTTTTATATTAATATGAAAGCAAACTGCTTCAATTTTTTCTCAAAATGAACAAAATCCACAAAAAACAAACAAAAAAACCCAAAAAACCCAACCAACCAACCGAAACAAACAAACAAAAAATCAAAACAAAACAAAAACAAAAAACCAAAACAAAAAAAAACAAAAAAAACAGAAAAAAAGGAACCCCTCCAATAAAAAGTCACAAACAAAACAGAAAGGCAGAAGGAGTATCTTGAGTCCATTTACAAATATCGGATGTCATCTTTGATAAATTAACTGGCAAGTGTTGTCTCACCCTTTCTTCATCTCTTAATTCTGGAGCTGTTCTCTTATGTCAAGTTATTCTAATATTCCACTCATATAGTGAAAGACAAAAAAAGAGAATGAACCATGACAGTGAATCAAATACTCACCTAATGTAAAGAAATAAAAGCGATAGAATGAAAGAACTTTGATACAATTTACCCCACTATCCTGTCTCTGAGTGACTGTGATAGAAAGCTGTAAGTACAGTAGTGCAATAGTGGGGATTTAGGTGTTACAAGCAATGAACATTGACTGGAACAACAATTTATGATGGTTTTCTGCCAGGTGTTTTTTTCTGTCTATCTGGTCTACAATATTCAGATTGTCATTAATATCTGCTGTCCTTTTTTTACAAAAAACATTATGGACACGCAGATTTATGAGTATGTGTAATTGCTTTGTGTTTTGATCAATTTAAGGTCACACTACTATATTGCAACTGTTTCTTCAAACAAATCTGAGAAAAGATCTACGGGAAAAAAACAGTGAATAACTTATGGCACTTCTTACTATAATGCCACTATTAATATTTTATATTAAACTTATCAGCCAGCTTTTGGTTATATCTTGTTTATAACCAATGGAGTCTTAAAAATCTGTTAATTTAACCTCTGTGGTCATTTTGTTTTAGCCATAATTGCAATGTGGACATCTAGGAAAGGAGGCAATTGTCTGGTAGAGTGTTCTCTGGTCAGAGTGAAGGACTTACACATTTTTTTCACTTTAACTGAACAGTTCATACTGGTTGACTTTTGGGAGTAACTTCAGTAGACTAACAATAACTCACCACAGTGGTAATAGAATGAGAAGCATGAGTCTGAGCATTTGGATTCTTGTTCAGAAAACGTGTCAATTGATGTGTACTTGTGCTGAGTACTAAGCTATCTGGAATAGGCGCTACTGTTTTTTTACTGTTTTTGGTTTTTTTTCTGTTTTTTAAAATTTAAACTGCTATATGAACTTGGATGTAACTTATAAGTATTGGGAGAAAATGGGAGAGATATGTTAATCTTGCAGCATTATTTTTATGCAGTAGTTTATACAAACAGTTCCAAGTTACTTCACATTCATTTTTTCAACTACTTTTTCTGGTGTTGGTATGAGAATTCATAAACCATATGATGAAGTTAGACCCATCCTGAGGTACACTAGTACCACAACTTCTCTTCCAAGAAAATTATCCAGTTCCAGTACTTGTCATTAAACACTGAATGGGGTATACTTGTAAGTATTTATATATGTATATTTATTTAAGTAACATATGTAATAAATATATTTATTGCAATGGGTACACAACATATGTAAAAGCTTTGTGCATATTATTTAGTATTATGTTTTATAGTATATATATTATACAGTAAAAATTATATTTCTAAATAAGAGCTGTACCATCTGAATTATGGGTCCAACAGAGTTTCATTTCTGGGGAATTTTTGATTGGTGAGGAAGTTTCAGACGGGATGCCTGTATTATCCCTGGTCAATATGTGCTTTCTACATAGAGGATGGGCAGAGAAACCAAGGACCTTTGTTTTACCTTGTCTTGATGCAAGCTTACCTTCACAATCATTCTGAGCTTGACAATGCCCTTCTATGGACAGGACTTAGCTTTACCAGTGCAGTGCAGAGCACATCTGTGATTTCTGACACCATAATGAACTGAATAATTCTGTCTTCAAAGCAGGGTTAAAGTACCTTGAGATAAAGAAATTGCTGGGTTAGAAGTTGAGTAGGACGGTTAAACCAAGTTTGAGAGCAGTTCAGGCTCTCAGTTCAGGCTTCAGTACAACCCAGAATGCTTTTACTTCATGGAACAAGCTGTGCTGTCGAGAGTTATCTGCTTAGATATCTCTGCTGCGAGTGGCACTGTTACTGTTTACAGCTAAACAGCAATATAGTATTTCAGTGTTTCGAAAACTGCATTCTTTGAGGGAGATGGTATGTTTTCTAGCTATTAGAAAACAGTATCATATAGTACCTGTAAATGCATCAGCTAAGATTCAATAGGCAACATTAATATTTATGCAAACAGTGTTTATTAGATGCAATTATTAGGTGTATTATTTCTGTTAACTGAGGGCTACATTACATCTTTTTAACCTTTAGAGTCTGTATAGGTTGTGAGGACTCAGTGTAATCTCAAGTAATGGCATGTTCCCTATAAGTGATTTGGCATAAGAATGAAGTGGTCTGAACAGTCTGAAGAATGGGGGTAGGAAGAAAGAAGCTCATTATATGATTATAATTCTATGTTTTTAAAGATCGCTGAATTGGACCATGAAACAGTAATTGTATTCTACTGTAAAGACAGCACTGTCTGTCACGTCAAATATAATTCTCCTCTAAAAAGCTTACAGGCTGCTTCCATAGGTTTTGGGTACACCTGTAGTACTGTAGCCTGGAGAAAAAGCAGTCTGATTTTGTCCTCTCTTTTTTTGAAGAGGAGATAGGCTGAAAA
>VXBI01000544.1:85336-96771 GCA_013397375.1 Toxostoma redivivum
ATTTGCATTCTACTGGAAGTATTTCATTCTCAAATAAGCATCATCTTTTTTACCAGAAATTACCGATTTTATGTTATCATTCAGCTGTAGAATGCTGTAAAGGATGCAGTTAGACCTGTAATTGATTTTCTAACTGTGTGTGGAGATGCAAACTCACTGTGCTCCTATTTTGACTTTTGCACATCCGCTTATTTGTTGTTCTTAAAGCAATACACCAGGCAGATATTAAACATTTGCCTTTAGAAACATGATAACAATTTTTAACAGTTTGGTTCCTGAACAGTTATACATACTGAAAATCTATTAACTTGTTAAATTTCAGTTTTAATTCCATTTCTAATCTATATTTCTCAAACATACATCTATACTATTTATGTGGTTGTGCACTCGTTTGAATATATTTAGTAGTTTCCACTTTCGTTTTGCATTCCTGTATCATAAGCCTCTCCACTGTCTTTACAGGATTTCACAAGTACCCATTAGCTCTGTGGAATAGAAAAATGTATTAAAATTCACTGCTTCCTAACACTGCTATCCTGAAACATGAAGATCTTCAAATGCTGTGAGCCAAAATACAGTATTGTTTGAGCAAGATCAAAAGATGACCCTTGGTCATTTCATAAACAATAGTACCCCTTGGAAGAAAGACAAATAACCATTTAAGTATTGTGATGCAGTGTTTAGCTGCCACTGGGAAAAACCGCCCAATGGATATGTTTTAAATCAAATCAGGATTGAAGCAATTTAATTATTTACTACAAATATTTAATTATTTGGCAATCAGTTAACAAGGCAGTTCAGGATCAGTAAGACAACAGGTAAACCACAATATTAGATTCTTACAGAGTAAGGGCATCCAGATGGTCTGTGGTCTCAGCATCTGTTCTAAACAAGTCTGATTAGATCAAGGTGTACAGGGATGTGACCACTCAGGCTTTGTACATCTGCGAAGATAGAAATTATAACTTCTTGGGGCAAACTGTTCTCATATGGACCACTGTCACAGTAAAAACACTTGTTGATTGTGTCATGCCTTATGATCCAAATTTGCAAGTTTTTAGTTTTTGCCTCTTATCTTGTCACCATGCACTGCTGGAAGTAGTTTTTCTCCATCTTCTCTGTGCCATGTAATCAGCTTTATCTTCTCTTCTTAAGACTAAGTAGGCCCAGATCTCTCAGCCTCTCCTTATAACTGCATTCAGCTTCCAGCTATCTCGGAGGCCTCCTCTGGCCTCACTCTAGGATACCGATATCCTTCCTGTACTGGGAAGCCCACATCTGCAGCACTCCATATATGGCACGGGAGCCCACATCTACAGCACTCCATATATGGCATCACAAGTGCCATATAGCAGGAAGAATCACTTCCCAAGGCTTGCTGACTGTGCTCTTGATAATACATCCCAGAATGGCATTTGCCCTCTGTGCTGCAAGAGCACATCCTCAGCTCATATTCCACTTGATGCCCACTAGGATCTCAGGCCTCTCTCTGGACAGTTATCCTCCAGTTCAAATTGTTGTGTGGACTTGTTACATCACAGATTAAAAATCTTGATCTTGTTCTTAATAAATTTCATGTCATTCCAATCCAGCCCCTTTTGAGTTGCAGCCCTGCTCTCTGACATTTTGTGCCTGCCCCTGGTTTGGTATCAGTCACAGACTTGCTGAAAGTGCCTGCTGTCTCATCATCCAGGTCATTAATCAAGAGATTATAGATGCCACTACTGACCTCTGAAGAATCTTCTGCTCAGTGATCATCAGCTGGACTTTGCAGCATCAACCGCCTGCTTATCCCATCTGTATGTACTATGAATCTGGTTATAGGGAGACTGTAGAAAGCTGTCAAGTCTTTGCTAAAGTCATGGTATGCAGTGCTCTCCCTTTGTCAGTACTTCTCATTACTTCAGCAAACAAAGACCTCAGTCAGGCATGATTTAACCTTGAAGCTAAAGTAAGCCAGTTAACTTGTTGTCCTTTGCATGTTTAAAAATGGCTTTAAGAAGTTTTGCTCTGTGAATTTTCCAGGCACTGCAGTAAGACTAACTGCCCTTAAGTTTCTTGAAGATAGGTGTTACATCTTTCTTTTCCAATTATCAANAGTTTAGAAAATTCTTTTTTTTTTTTATGTTATATACCACTGTCAAAATGCAGACAATGCATTTTTTCTTTCTTTCCAAGTGTATGTGAGCATTTAGTGTGTTTGTGCTGTTTGTTTAAATATGAGTATCAGCCTTTCAGGGGAGATGTCCTGGGGACATGGTGATTTGTTTACTTGTTTTAATGAATACAAATTATGCAGGAAATGTGTATGCTTAACTAGGAAGATGTGTAATAAACATGAAAATATTTTTCATGTTATGTCAGCACATTTTCTAGTCATGCCATCATCAAGGATCTATAACCTCCCTCAGTTCTGTAATAATAACTCACTGCAAATAAAAGGAAAATGATTAAAGGAATTCTTCTTACCTTGTTATACAGCCTACAATTCTAAGGAAACACAGTTTAATTAATGTTGGTGGTATTTGTCTCTTCTTCTAACAGAAAACAATTTTTGAAAGGGACACCAAGAAAAAATCTGAGACACACAAATTTGTAAAATAGCTATGCCTAAAAATTGTAAACTTTTCCTGCTTTCTCTGGCCTTTCGTTCTCTATTTATTTATTAAAAATGTTTTTATTTATTTATTTATTTATTTATTTATTTATTTGCATTCTACTGGAAGTATTTCATTCTCAAATAAGCATCATCTTTTTTACCAGAAATTACCGATTTTATGTTATCATTCAGCTGTAGAATGCTGTAAAGGATGCAGTTAGACCTGTAATTGATTTTCTAACTGTGTGTGGAGATGCAAACTCACTGTGCTCCTATTTTGACTTTTGCACATCCGCTTATTTGTTGTTCTTAAAGCAATACACCAGGCAGATATTAAACATTTGCCTTTAGAAACATGATAACAATTTTTAACAGTTTGGTTCCTGAACAGTTATACATACTGAAAATCTATTAACTTGTTAAATTTCAGTTTTAATTCCATTTCTAATCTATATTTCTCAAACATACATCTATACTATTTATGTGGTTGTGCACTCGTTTGAATATATTTAGTAGTTTCCACTTTCGTTTTGCATTCCTGTATCATAAGCCTCTCCACTGTCTTTACAGGATTTCACAAGTACCCATTAGCTCTGTGGAATAGAAAAATGTATTAAAATTCACTGCTTCCTAACACTGCTATCCTGAAACATGAAGATCTTCAAATGCTGTGAGCCAAAATACAGTATTGTTTGAGCAAGATCAAAAGATGACCCTTGGTCATTTCATAAACAATAGTACCCCTTGGAAGAAAGACAAATAACCATTTAAGTATTGTGATGCAGTGTTTAGCTGCCACTGGGAAAAACCGCCCAATGGATATGTTTTAAATCAAATCAGGATTGAAGCAATTTAATTATTTACTACAAATATTTAATTATTTGGCAATCAGTTAACAAGGCAGTTCAGGATCAGTAAGACAACAGGTAAACCACAATATTAGATTCTTACAGAGTAAGGGCATCCAGATGGTCTGTGGTCTCAGCATCTGTTCTAAACAAGTCTGATTAGATCAAGGTGTACAGGGATGTGACCACTCAGGCTTTGTACATCTGCGAAGATAGAAATTATAACTTCTTGGGGCAAACTGTTCTCATATGGACCACTGTCACAGTAAAAACACTTGTTGATTGTGTCATGCCTTATGATCCAAATTTGCAAGTTTTTAGTTTTTGCCTCTTATCTTGTCACCATGCACTGCTGGAAGTAGTTTTTCTCCATCTTCTCTGTGCCATGTAATCAGCTTTATCTTCTCTTCTTAAGACTAAGTAGGCCCAGATCTCTCAGCCTCTCCTTATAACTGCATTCAGCTTCCAGCTATCTCGGAGGCCTCCTCTGGCCTCACTCTAGGATACCGATATCCTTCCTGTACTGGGAAGCCCACATCTGCAGCACTCCATATATGGCACGGGAGCCCACATCTACAGCACTCCATATATGGCATCACAAGTGCCATATAGCAGGAAGAATCACTTCCCAAGGCTTGCTGACTGTGCTCTTGATAATACATCCCAGAATGGCATTTGCCCTCTGTGCTGCAAGAGCACATCCTCAGCTCATATTCCACT
This sequence comes from Toxostoma redivivum, assembly GCA_013397375.1. Taxonomy (NCBI): domain Eukaryota; kingdom Metazoa; phylum Chordata; class Aves; order Passeriformes; family Mimidae; genus Toxostoma; species Toxostoma redivivum. The sequence goes on from VXBI01000544.1 coordinate 89,504, forward strand.
TGATGCCCACTAGGATCTCAGGCCTCTCTCTGGACAGTTATCCTCCAGTTCAAATTGTTGTGTGGACTTGTTACATCACAGATTAAAAATCTTGATCTTGTTCTTAATAAATTTCATGTCATTCCAATCCAGCCCCTTTTGAGTTGCAGCCCTGCTCTCTGACATTTTGTGCCTGCCCCTGGTTTGGTATCAGTCACAGACTTGCTGAAAGTGCCTGCTGTCTCATCATCCAGGTCATTAATCAAGAGATTATAGATGCCACTACTGACCTCTGAAGAATCTTCTGCTCAGTGATCATCAGCTGGACTTTGCAGCATCAACCGCCTGCTTATCCCATCTGTATGTACTATGAATCTGGTTATAGGGAGACTGTAGAAAGCTGTCAAGTCTTTGCTAAAGTCATGGTATGCAGTGCTCTCCCTTTGTCAGTACTTCTCATTACTTCAGCAAACAAAGACCTCAGTCAGGCATGATTTAACCTTGAAGCTAAAGTAAGCCAGTTAACTTGTTGTCCTTTGCATGTTTAAAAATGGCTTTAAGAAGTTTTGCTCTGTGAATTTTCCAGGCACTGCAGTAAGACTAACTGCCCTTAAGTTTCTTGAAGATAGGTGTTACATCTTTCTTTTCCAATTATCAAGAAGCTCAGCATATTGCCAAGAGCCTTTGAGGATTAAAATGTTAATGAATTCACAATGACAATGGAAATTGTTAAAATGGAATTGACCAGGTCCTGCAGCACCCTCAGGTGCACCTTGGGCTCATTGTTCCTTTACTGTGGGTACTGAATTCTTTTTTTCATACTCTGCTAGGATGTGGGAATCCTAAGGATCAGTATTACTAGTGAAGAAAAAGACTTTGGAAAATACAATTCTTCTCTAGACCTTTGTCACTAAGTCCCCTGCCCCATGGAATATGTGGATAATATCCATAATCTCTTTAGCCTTCCTTTTCTTATTGTTCTACCAATAGAATCCTTTTTATTGCACTTCAACTTCCTTGGAAAGTTTTATTGTCTGTTGCTTTCCTAACTGCATTCCCAGACATGCAGGTAATGTCTTTATATTCCCCTCTATGTTCCATGCTCCTTCTACCACATTTTGTGTGTTTCCTTTTTGTGTTTGCACTCAGTCAGGATCTCCATGTTTATGTTTGCAGGCCTTATGCCACACTTGCTTAACTATTTTGATATTGCTATGGACTTCTCTTTTGCTCTGAAGAGCTTTTTTGTTGAAAGCTATCCAGTCCTTTTGCTCTCCAAGGCAATTTCTGATGGTATTCTAAAAACAGATCCTGAATGGAAAAATTTTGGCTTTTCTGAAGTCCGGAGTTATAATTCTGGGGTTTAATTTCTTGCTCTCTTCTCTGCGGCTCATAAACTCCACAGCTTCATCTTTATGTTTTCTTTAACCAAGACTGTCCTTGACCTTTACATTTTCAACTATTTCCTCTTTGTCCAGTAGCAGGTTCAATAGAGCATCTGTCCTAGTTGTTTCATTGATGGTCTGCAACAAGAAGTTTCAGAACTTTACAAAATCTTTTAACAACTGATAGAGTAAAATCACTGTACTTAATAACTGTTTTTTTACCCTTACTTGACTTCAGTAGTGGCTTAAAACTTGTTCAAATCGTGACCTTGTATTGTAACCTTACATCCTGGGACTCACAGTCAAGCTGTTCATATTCAGTTCTGACTCTCTCAGTCAACCTGTTCATATCTTGATTCCACTCATTGCTTTGGAACTTTTGTTAACAAAATTGTTAGTGATGTTTTGCATATGCTTTAAAAATGGTAAGACTGCAGAGTATTTCTTTTAAATCATATAACCATGGCTTACCAGAAGAGCTTCTGGCTAAAGTCCTTCAATCACAGAGTTTAAAATATGTGGAGGCTATAAAAGTTCAATTTACTTTTGTAATATATCTTTTTTTTTCAATATAATATTTCTTTTCAGCTCCAGTTTTTATTCTTCTTTCAGGCTGTCCTAGCAGTAGAAACATTTCTGAATGTAATAACTCATTTGGTGGTTTTCAAGGATGCATGCGACTTATTTCCATTGGTAACAAAGCAGTGGATATGATTTCTATTCAGCAAAATGGTTTTGGCAATTTCAGTGATCTTCAGATAGATTTATGTGGCATTACAGACAGGTAAGAAAATAATGTTTACTCATTCATTTATTTATGTCTATGTTTTGTTTCTAATAGTGACTTGATGACAAGAGCAGAACACTTACATACAAAATGACATGCTGTTTCTTTTGTAAGAATTCAGAATTCCAGAATAAATCCAGCATATGTAGCATATAGCAAGTAGACTACCTTTTACTGCAAATAAAATTTACTTTGTCTAAAATTATTTTACGACAAATTTTAAATATCTTACTTTCTTTTCAAGTAAGCTGCAGACACAAATCCCCTGCTGCAACTTGTAGTCCCATCCATCCTTTAAAATACTATGTTTTTTTACAAGATACTGCTGTTTCCTGTATTCTGCCTATCCAGAAACACAGTACATAAGATCTATCACAGTGAGTGAGCAGTCATCTTTTAGACTATGGTCAGACCTAATCTCGTAACTTGTGATTATCATCTCTCTATAAAGGAATGGCTAATTGAAGTGTCTCTCCCCATAAAGAAAGTCTCTCCCCAAAGAAGAAAGACTGTGTACATTCCCAGAAATAGAAATGGTTGTTGGAAAGACATTGCTGGACTTCAGTGTAGTGAAAGCAGAGCGGGTTGCAGTACAACAGAGCCTGCTGAGAAGAGAGGGAGAAAACATACAGTGTCAGTGTCAGTGTCAGTGTCAGTAGAAAAAGTTTTTTCTGTAGACTCTAGAGGATGCAGTCCCACACAACTATTTTGTCATTAATCCAAAAGTGTTTTACTTGGATCAAGGTGAAAGGCTGTACTGAAAGGACACAGCAGGCTGAGGGGAATGATGTGCTTTTGAATTATCGTCCCTCCCTTTCTATATTTCTAGTCCTCATAACATGCCATTTGATTTCAAAAAGTCTTTCTTTTGAATTATAAGACTTTTCAAAAATTTTATCTTTTGGGAAAACACTGTAGGCAGTTATCTGCTTCAAAACAATAACCAGTTTCAGAATCAGTCACACAACTCTACTTCTGTGACCTGCTATCCATTCCTAGAGATAACACAGTATACAGCTATCCATGTTCTTATTTTGGAAACAGTCACTACTCCTTGTAGGTCAAAGATGAAAAAAAATGCTAGCTATTTACCTAATTCTTCATAAAAGTTTAAGAGAAATGTCCAAGACGAGGATGAAAGTTCTGCTTACAATGTGGTCCTTTCAATTGTGTTTGTAGTGGTATTCTCTCTAATATTTCTACACCTATCATACATTCAAAACATATGCAGTTCATATATATATATATATATATATATATAAATAATTGTGCTTTGTGCTAAGTTATCCCTATTATCCCTTACTGAGCTAATCCTGACTTTGCAGTAGGCACTAAGTGTGATAGAAATGTGCCAAAACACAGCTTGTCCTCAGTCAAAACTTTACTGTATGGCTTATTAGGGACTTATATTTGGGATACCACATACATTGATGCTTTTTTTGCTTTTCTTTCATACTACTGCCTTTAACTATTTTCTTACTTTTCAATCATAACTGTCTCATTCCTCTCCTCTTTGATGGCCCTCATGACACTTCCTTCCAGCTTCTAAAGCACTGCATCACTACTGTTTTTGGAACTCTGGAATAGAACTTCCTTCTCTTAGACTGCTTGTTTTCTTGCTTACATAAATACAAAATCAAGAAGAGAATCAAGTCAAAAGAATCTAATGTGGGAATCTGCATATTCTTTAGTCAAACACTTTAAAAGGATATCTAAGCAAGATTATGAGTGAAAAATATTACCCAGTTGGCTCACAATATAGTTTATACCAATTTCTGTCTGATTTACCATTCATTTTCCAATGTCCACAGTAACTGTGGACATCCTAAAATGCTCCTCTCAGCATTGCAGTTTAGAAGCCATCTTCTCCTCCATGAACATGGACATACCTTACCAAATTTTTTAAAGGAAGATGGTACATTCTTTTTAATGTAGCAATTCCAGCTATTTTCAGTTTTGAATGACCAAAAGATATAGGTTTATATATGAAGTTTTTAAAGGATGGTAAGTGTATAAATAAGCAATAAATTATGTTTAATTCACTGTGCAAATCTCATTATATAGAAATCCAGAATTATTTAGAGCATACAAGTGTCAGAACACTTAACTCTTACTTCTTTCTCACAATTTATTGACTTGAGCTTATATTACTTTCACACTTCATCAAAATTATGTGTGTTTTCTCAAGATCAGTGATACAAAAGGAAAATAACATTTTTTATGGGAGATTTATGGTTGGTTGGTTTTGTTTTCTCTAATATTTGCTAGTGTTAATTTATGCCTCTACTTCTATCTTCACCATTGTACCTTTCTTTCATTGGCTCTGCCTGATTTAGTTTTCAGTTCCCAGCATGTTTATCATATATATGTCTTCCTAATTTATCAAAATAGAAGTTTAATTCATCTATTTTTTATAAGTTTCATTGCCCTCATGATATTTTTTCTAAAAATAGACTGTTTTTAAAAATTCTGTCTTGTCTTTTACTATATTGCTTCTGGGACTGTTTCTTTCTCGTTTCCTGACATGGTCTCATTTAGTTCAATATCTGCAGCTCATCATTTGGAACAAGTTTCATGTCTCTCTTTATCAAAATAATTTTACATCTCACCATAAATTCCAGGTGATAAATATTTGACATATATTTGGCAAAATTAAAACTGCGTACGTTTTAAACTATTTTTAATAGGTAGCTTGTGTCATCCTGTCCTTATTGTTTGAGAAAAAATGCTTTCTTCCTGCCATGATTTATAATTGTCTTTGAATGCCCTAAGCTAATGAACATTTTTGCCACTGTGTTCCTGATTTTAAATATCTCCTATTGTGATAGTGATAGGTGAGTGCAAACAAATCCCTTGTCTTGGAGTCTTTATGCAAGACTTTGTATCTCCAGTTCCAAATCGTGAAGCACGGCCCAAATTCTGGAGTTATTGATGGCTTTTGTAATATGACTCCTAAATATAGTAATTTTATAGTAGATTTACACATTTAAAGTTCACGAAAATAAATATAATTTACTCTTTGATAGCAGTCTGGATTTATATTAGTAAATAAACGGAAAACAATTCTATTTAATCCATTCTTTACCTCATATATGCACATTTAACATAAGAAGAGTGTTCTTTATGAGATTTATAGTCTTCATGGAGAGATGGTTAGTTAATAATTCATTTTTCTGAATATAAATTATTAACCTTTTATTCATTTTATACAAACAAATGCCATACCATTTTCCTATTTTCAATTTTCTCAGTTTGATAAACTTTCTAATTCCTTATTGTAGTCTTAAATTGTTATGACTGCAGTCATCAGTCTTCCCATGATCCTTCATTTAGCCATTTCATTACATGGTATCTTTATATTGTTCTATTGCTCATATATCTCTTATGCATGCAAACAATTCTCTTCATATATTTCTCCTTAATATATTTTATCTCAGCTCTTTTATCAATATATATTGGTTTAATAACTCCTAGTTAGATATAAAACATTCACAAAATCACTTTAAAGGACATAGTGTCATTTAAATACCTTACAATGTTAGCATATTTGGTCTCTGAGGAGAGAGTACGAGATGAGTCTGTCCTACATTGAGCCCTACACAGAAACATACAGTTTTCTTCCAGGAAAAACAGCTTCTACTAGGCACTCTTGCCTTTTTGTCTTGTCAGCAGCATACAAAAAAAGGATTAAATAGGTTTATATCATTAAAAAGCCAAAAATAAAAATGATGGTCACTGCACAGTTCTGAAATATTTTTTTCTCTTTTTTTTTTATAAAGTGAAGAAATAATAAGCATTAAAAATTCAGCAGTTACTTGCTTTTTTAAAAGGATTTTTAGCCATAATTTAGAACCATGATAAAGAAATAGTATATAAAAAAGGTGTCTACATGAAAATTGTCATACAAAGTACTTTTCCCTTTCTTTATCCCGACTACATTCATATTCCAGATCAGTATTCTCCTCTCAATATTAGTTTGTAGTTATTAATAGTCTGCTGGCTTGGTTTAAAATATTATATCATTTTCAGAAGCCATACATTTAAAAGCTTATTATCAAGAAATATGTGGTAAATGTTTAATCAGCTGTTGCTTTTCTTGTTTTAGCAGACATGGTGATGAATCCAAAAATTATTTTTATAGATGAAGTATTAGAAATACTGTTTAAAATATGAGAAATATTTTTTAGAAGATTAGGTTGTTCAAAGAAAGCTGTGTTCTAAGTCTTGCTTTGGGGTAGGGTCACAGAGTATAATGTAGTTATACATTTACTTTGATGTAGCTAGTGGCTACTTTCTTATACATTCAGAAGCAGAGTAAAGAAGTTAAGCCAAAAGATTTAAATTTAATGTCAAAAGATTTAAATTATACTCTTAACTTGTTTTCACTTTCATTAAGGTTGGTTCAAGTGTCATCACTTTCATTGAAGCTTTTAATTTTGTGAACAATATTAGGAAGATTAATTAGTAGGAACACAAGTAAAGAACATGTAAACACAATTTTTGGAAAATGTCTTCATCAAAAAGGAATAAGACACAAAACGTGACTGAAATAAAAGCAGAGCAGCTGTCGGTGAATGCACTGAAGGTCTTGAATGGCAGTTTTGCTAGAGATTTGTATTTATAGCAACTGATGATTAGTTATACCCAAAGAAAGTAAAATAGAGCATTTACCTAAGAAATATTAGTATGTGTATTTATGTAATTCTATCAATCAAAGTATTTAAAATCAAAATAATTGTAACCCTAGTGCCTAATTTTTTATCTTTGGGCTCCAAAACAGAATTCATTGAAATATATGTAGTCTGCTGACTAGTCTTAGGAATACATTTTGTGAGTGAGAAAATAGATACAAGATCAGCTCTTTCACTGCCAAAAAATGTCACAGATTTCCTTGAAAATAGGTGACATCTTTCACTTTACTTACTTTATCTATACTTCACCTGCCACTTCTTTTTTTAATTCCCTTCTGTGAAAACCACTTATCCTTGTTTATAAACATGAAAGAAAGATAAAATCCTTTGAGTGCCATGAGCAGTGAATGTGCAAAGACCCTGAATTATTTATAGGGCAGATGTGTGAAATGCTGGACTTTCTGCAGTCCTAATTTAATGTTATCC
>VXBI01000544.1:96811-120350 GCA_013397375.1 Toxostoma redivivum
ATTTCTTGAATTAATTAAAAAGTACTTTAAGGTCCTGTGAATGTTAGCAGGCATGTCGTTTTAGTTTGGTTTTCTTCCTGTGGCTAATGTCAACAGTAAAATAATTTTACACTTTCTGAGCTGTATTAGATACATACACTCAGTGCAGTTAAAATGTTAACTAATTTCTAAGGTGAAAAGCTAGTTAATAATTGGTTAAAAGCTAGTTAATAATTGGTTGAAGTGTGCCAATCTATTTAAATATATTTTCAGCTGCATCTATTAAAAAAAGAGAATTTCTTTTTTTTCAAGTCACAATATTTTATACTTTGATATAGTGCTGCAGTCTTAAATACTAAGAAGTTACAGGTAAACTATTTTTTCATTCAACCATTGTATACCTAGAAAAAACTAATCAAAACTCTTCAGGATCTTAGTCATATTACCAGAATGGAAACTGGCTTTACAAGTAGTTAGTTCTATTGGAGCTGACATACTGAACTCTTTCTAGGATAGAAAGTAAACATGATTTTGGAATAATAAATAGATGTCGGGTGCCAAGGTCAGATTTATTTGTTAGGTGATTTTTTTATTTCTTTTTTTTTTTTACAAGAACAGAAAGAAACCTGCTGTAATGTTGCTTTAATCTTGCATTTTATTTCTGTTCACAAGCTTATTACATAATTAAGATATTTTTTTTAATGCAAAAGGAATACCAAGGAAGAAATTATCTTCTTTTTTTTTTACTTACATTGACATCTTTACCAATGACCATGGTGACTTCCTTCACATTATACATTTTTTCCAGGATTTTGCTTTTCTTGCTAAGTACAAGTGGCATTTAAGTGACGAGACAAAAGAGTGAAAATGCTCTTTTTTTTGTTGTTTTAGGTGTTTGCCTAATTACTGTGAACATGGTGGTGAGTGCTCACAGTCCTGGAACAGTTTCCACTGCAACTGTGCCAATACTGGTTACAAGGGAGCTACTTGTCACTACCGTAAGTCTAAGTTGTTTTCTGATTTCTGACTATGCTTTTACTTCTGGTTAAATTTCTTCACCACAAAACAAAACAAAGCAAACAAAACAAAACAAAAAGACAAACCAAACCAAACCAAAAAACATTTGAACTTACCATTCATAAAATATTTTCAGTCATAATAATACTCATAATTTGGTTTGAGGAAAGGCCTTGGAAACTCAAAATATGTAACAAAAAATTGATGGAAAATTTAAGTGTTTTTCTTTCACATTTTTTGTATTTAATATATGAGATACTAATATCACCTCTCATCCATATAATTCCACTTTCTGAATCAATGTATCATTTAGAAATATGATAAATTCATCTTAATTCATCATAACAACTAATATTTATTATTTCTGAGCCAGTGGGACAACATGCATGTCCAAGGGTAATCCCATGCTAAACCTCAAACACATGTTTATGTAGTTTGCTGGATCAGGAGGTAGATTAGGGGAAAATAAAATAAACACATTTTTAAAACCTAACTGAATGTAACTTAGGTAATTTCACAGGAGATGCTTTACTTTGGTACTGCTTTCAGCATGTTCTGGGAAGAAGATAAAATAAGTACTCTGGCTTTCATTACATGTCTCTAATAATTAAAAATAATTTTTGGCAGCTTTTGCACAAAGAATGTATGTCCACCCAAATGGGATTTTTTGAGAAATCACTGATTTTAGAAGACTGGCTATTTATATCTTATTCATACAAAGTCAACAACAATCATAAGTACAGTATTAAGAAAAACTATGTAACATAGAAAATATACAAATAGTAGAGACACTTTTCAGTACCTTGGTGTATCCCATTAAACTCTGAGCCCAGAGTAAAGATGAAAGTATTATGATTCGTTGCAATTTGAAAAGTAACAAATTGAATCAACTGGTGATGTTTGTGAAGACAGAGGGAGGGTAGGGTTTCTGATGATTAGGACTCAATGAGAAATGTAATGATATGTGTTACTGATTTTTTTATTGTCAAAAATAATAATGAAATTTTGTAATTTCTAAATTTAGCTGAAAGTATTTACTGTAATGAACCACAAAATTACATTTGAAAATGCATAAATTATTATGGATATTTCATAGAGTAAGTAAAATGAATGGTTTGTCTATTTTTTAGTTATTTCCATATAACGTCAGTAACCATCAGGCAAAGAAAATAGAAAGATATCACTCTTTTTGGCAGAATTTTTTAAAGTTTTGCTAACTGATAGAGCACAGTTTAATTTTGAAATGAAAGATGAAAACATTTACACTGCTCAAAAGAAATATAATGGTTAAAGAAGAATTTAGATTAATGTGTCCAGATGTGACGTTATCATCATGCTTCCTGAGATACAGTTAGAGGTGGATTCATACATCTTTTTTTCTTCAGATATTTGATATATATGAGGTATCACAGATTTTTTTTTAGACCTCGACTGATATAAAGTATACATGACAAGGAACCAAGGAGCTGTCATTTTGTCTTTACTTATTTAGTTCTTTTACTGAAATCTCTGACAAGTCACTTGCTTTTCTATTTAAAATGGGAAGAAAATAAGACATGTGAAAGCCAAAAAATGCGTACCTTCTGCTTTTTGTTACAACAGCAGCAACAAAATCCTGAGTTGATTGAGGTAGTTAGTGGGGGTTTCCTCAAAATCTGATATCCAGGGTCTTAGTACCCTTGGCATTCTAGCATTATTCAGCAATTTTGAAGCCATTTACTCACCCATATTTCATGGTTTTCTGCCAGAAGTTTTGAGCTGGAAATACAGAATAAAATGCTTAAAAATGCACTTTGTGTTCTCCATGATAAGTAAAACCAAATATGCTTAACAATTTCTAATAAAGGCATAGTTTTGATTGCATGAATTTTTCTTCATTTAGCAGAGATAGCACACACCCACCTTCTTTTCCCAATGTCAAGGGTCATGCATTTTTTTAATTCCCTGAATAAAATGTAAAATCATGCCATTGAATTTGTGATGGAATGTGTTCTTTTACAGCCATCTATGAGCAATCATGTGAAGCCTATAAGCACAGAGGGAACACTTCAGGATTTTACAATATTGATTCAGATGGAAGTGGCCCATTGGGACCATTTCTCGTATACTGCAATATGACAGGTGAGGTGATAAACTTCCTTAACTTACAGCTGTGACTGTATGCATGCCCATTTTATTGAAACACGAGTTATCAAGTGAAAAGTCTCTGCAGTTCATGAATTTAATGTAAACATGCACAACAAAATGAAGGTGACTCCTTAACTCAGGATATTGGGCAAATAATTAGGCATAAAAATTAGAATTATAAAAAGATTCAGGCTGTGAAGCTAACACAGCATTCCTGTTATGCTTTGCATAAATGGGGCATGTGTTCCATATGGAGACAATGTCATACTAGTTCATTTTTGGTGAGCAGCTTTTTTTTTTACTGAAGTTGCAGCCTCGCAAGGATACTTAAGAAAATGAGAAATAAGTTATGTTTATGAGAAATTTGCTGACTTTCCCTGCTAGCCTTCTGAAAAATTTTAATTTAGATCTGGCCTTTGTTGGGAGGAATATAGATATTAAACTTCATCTTTTAAACTGCAAGGTGTTCTTTTAGAGAATACAAATGCAACCAGTGGGACCCTTGCAGCCTCACATTTGGACACTCTGTTCCCCTTCTGCAACCAGTTCTTTGAATCTGATCATATACATAACTAGGAGTTTTAGCTGTCAGAGTTTGTTTTTGATCTGCTTTTTATCGAAGCAGTTGATGCTATTTCTCTGTGGTATATGGTGTATTGATATATGTCCTTTCAAACTAAGCTTGAATTTAAATGGCTTTTTGGAATTTATTATTGCCAGATTTGTGTCTGTCTCCTTTTCTGTTTACCTAGCCCCTTTTGTTTGAATTACTTTCCAGCCAAAATCATGGGAACATTTTATTGTTTTGTTTAATATAAAATTATTTTTACACAGTTATAACTGTTTAAAAGAATACATGAATAAGCTAAATTTTAACTGGATATGGCTAGATATGCCCTAAGTGTTGAGAACTTGACTTAGAAATCTTATAGTAAGATTCTGATGTTGACTTGAGCAATTTGCCTAGTCTCACCATGTCAGCTCCTGACTTTGACTTCTACAGCAAACTGTGCTTTTTCACAATAAGCACACTTCAGATTGGCACAGGCTCTTAAAAAGAAGTATTCTAGTGTCCTGTGAGACTAAAAGAGACCAAAGAATCATGGCAGAAAGATGACAATTTTTCTAAGTGTGTGTAACTCTCCAAGGTACAGTGTAGTGTCTGATTTATCCTTGTGTGTCCACGAACAGCTGTTCCTGTTTTCCTCAGTCACTCCTTATTCACCACATTAAGCAAACATCATTGATCAGTTCCTCATCTCAAGATGCATTCTGACAGGATGAATCCTCTATATTTGTTTTGCTCCCAGTTTCCTCATGACTGGTATTCCCTTTTCCCACCAGAGGCAGGGAAGGCAGATGCCCACATTTCTTACTGCACTGCCTTGTCTTTGACATTCATTGGGCTCTATTTTCAGGCAGCTGGGAAGGAGGTGCCATTCCCTGATTTTATTCTTGGAGGTCAGTTTCAGAATGAAAAGCCTACAGTCCACACTGTCAATTAAAATACTACAAACTTTGCAGTTACCTGTTTTGTGGTTTTTTTGTTTTGTTTTGTTTTGTATTTTGTTTTATTTTGGGTTTTTTTTGTAATTTTGGGAGTGTGACAATGAGTTGCACATCTAAACTCCTTGTATTCATTTTTATGTTCAGTGTAATATTTAGATGTATTTGTGTTTGTATGTATGTCCATCGACCAAAAAAACCCCACAACTGTAGAAAACAGCACCCAAAACAAAGGAACCAATATTTAAATTTGTATTTCCAGCTGGTTTTGATACTCTAATTTTATCCTAAAAAAAATTAAAATTAGATAAAAAATACTTAATTTTTCTGACTAGTACTTATCTCTAAGTGACCATATGTGCTGGTTTTGCTCATTTGACATTTGGTGAGGAGGGAGGAAGCCACCCACGGAAATAATTTTTTCTGAGAAGAGATCCTGAGAGCTTCCCCTATGTCTAACAAAAAAAATCAGTGATTAGTTTTGAGAATTGACAACCTGTTAAACCACTGAGAAAGCTGAACACGCCTTTGTGAAGACACATTTTAAAACGAACAAACCCCAAGATACTCTCTTTTCCCCCTGGCCTGGAAATAAGTAACAGGCCAGGCCAGTCCCTCAGGCAGGCGGGCCCCAGCGATTGCCTGGCAGGGGAGGGGAGGCCATCGGCCTTGAGATCCTGGCTGCTCCCCTCTCCCCAGCACAGGCTCCGCTGGAATGCTGCTGCTGCTGCAGCTGCTGCTGAGTCTCACCAGAAACCACCGAGCAGGAGGAGGGGGAGCCATCAACCCTCGGGTGCTGCCCTGTGCTCCAGCCTGGCTGCTGAGATCCTGGCTTGCCCCCCAGCGCAGCTGCCGAAAAACTCATCCCCTTAAAGAGCTCTGGCTGCCACCCGGCAGGGATCACACAACCATCTGCAGGCCTCGGGCGAGATATGAACTATTTCACTGCACAGATGAGACTTGCAGACCTTCCATCCTCTTTTGAGTGAAAAAAAAGGAGTTGAAGACTTGCAGAGAAACAACATGGAGACACCAAGGTCAATAAAGTAAAAGTCTGGTCCCAAATAGAAGAGATTGAGGAGATGCCTCACTCTTAGGCTGAAATCCTCCTGTAAAGTTATGGAAAAGATATGATTGATACATCAGGCTCTTTTTTTCCAGTAACTCATTAAAAAGTATGAGGTAGTTAAAGCATTCAAATTGTAGGCATGAGCAAAGGTATCCATGCTGAACAATCAGATGTTGAANTAAATAATTCTAGTTAGTGCGTTAGCAATTTAGCCAAAGCTAGACTCACCACATAAATTGGTACATTAGCCAGAAAATCTCAAATTAGCAAACCAGAACCACTACACCATAATTCTTTCCTATTTATGGATATTTTGTAATATCTGCCATGCTTGGCCTATAGGCAGCTGATGAAATAAAAGATAGGTCTAGTTAGAAAACTACTATTAGAATGTCTGAAATATTATATCAATACTAAAATTTGAAAAAAAAATATAATATTTGTCATGTTTTTCCAAATTACACTGGCCATGAAGATGCAAGAATACAGTGACTGTTAATCCAAATTAGACTTGACTGTCCCAAATGGGCTTTAACTGGAAGCCTTCTCACCCCTACCTTGAAAGGAGTTTTGGTCAGGAGAGTGAGACTTACAGGTTTTGAAAGTGGTAATTGAAGCAGAATAAGCTCATTTTTTTCCTATTCACAGGTGAAAGGGCTTGGCAAAAATACAAAACAGAAGAATTATATGAGCCTTCACCATGACTACTATTTAATTTTAGGGGGCAGTAGTAATTCACCTTCATGTAATCTTATACATGAAGTATACTAAACACAGATATACACAAGATACTTCTGCTTCTTTGTATAATAGAAAGGGCCTGTAAGCCATTTTCTCATACAGAATAAATTAATTCAAGATACAAGGATATATGTAAAGTAGGTATGATAGAATTAGTGATATTTTATGCATTATTTAATGCATAAAATGGGGAAAGTAACAGTAGTAAGTGTCTTTTTTCCTTCTAATCTCTCATTGAAATTTACCAAGTAAACAATATTTTATTTCTGATACAAATATTTGCATGTCATCACATATTCTTTCCTTATTCAATAATCTTAACTAGATGAATACCTGTTACAGTCATTGTACAATGACCTACCTATGAATAGAAACAAAGAATAATTGTTTAAATTTTTGCTCAATTATTTATGTCTGTTTCATGGGCCCCAAAAGGCTTTCTATCATCAAAGAAGTTGAAATTCGGCTGTTTTCATCATAAATACTCTTTCCATTACTAACTTATGCAACTCTCTCATTATTTACTACTTTTCACATGTGTTTTGAAAGATGCAACGTGGACAATTATACAACATAACAGCACCAACCTAACCAGAGTTAAAAGTGCTAATCGAGAGAACCCACACACTGTGTTTTTCAAGTATTCTGCCAGCCTTGACCAGCTTCAGGCTACAATAAACCTTGCAGATCACTGTGAACAGGAGCTTGCTTACTACTGCAAAAAGTCAAGGCTTTCAGATAAGTCAGGTAAGTAAAGCAGAAAAACTTTATCATATTGCTTTGTGCCTTTTATTTTAATGGCTACTAGAGGTATTTATTTCTATCAAGGCTATGGCATTTTGCTGCTGTGAAGTTTAAACTACTTCAAATACTGAGTTTGCATATTTCTGTAAGTTGCCAAGAGATATTTGAACCAGGAAAATACAAATGTCAATTTATAATGATTTCCTTTCAGAGAATTAATTCTCAAGTTAATTTTTCTCATAAGACTTTAAAATTAACGGAGATGGTTATTAGCAGAACCCCTCTTTGGTCTTCCAGGATTTTTTTTTTTAATTTTAATGAAGGAATTAAATTATTGCTGAGGAAATACCTTTTTAAAATAAATTAGTGCATTTGATATCAGCAGAAGTTAACGTGTGAACTTAAGTACTTGACAAAACACATCAATAACATTGAATTTCCACTGTCCACTATAAACATTCTTAAAAAGCTTAGTAGTTAAAATGTGGATTATTGACCAAATTATAATTGCTTTAAGAAATAAAGAGATCTCATCTACTTAAAGAAAAGTGAAGTTTTGTAGTCTATTTAAATTTTAACTCTAAGTGAAATTTTTTTACGTGTGCACCAGAAACTCTTAAGGTGCTAAAAATTGATTCATTGGCATTCTTTCCTACTAAGCAGAGAATGCCTCTGCGTGAAGCCCTCTCTGGTTCTATGTCTAAGCTCTTTCCTTATACATTCTTTCTCCCTAATTAAGGCATGGACATTCTAGGCTTCTTAGGCTGGTGTTTGCTCTTGGAAGAATATCTGTTTGAAAACATCACAGCAAAAAAAGATGTCCCAATGAACCTTCCTTTTACTCTGGGCTCCAAATTAAAGCTGTTTAGTTGTTCAAAAGCCTGGTTTGCCTCAAGCAGAAAGTTTAAAGACTATAATTTTTTTTGTCTGAGGAGATTTCATGTAAATGTGCTAAAATAATTCACTATCTATACTGTTATGCTGTTTGTGTTACATATAAGTGCATCTTTATAACAGGCACATAAATGTACTAAAATAAATGTTTTAGAAGCGTGCAACCAGTCACTTGTGGCAAGTTATCTAAAATTTAGTTTTGAATGCTAAGAGTAAATAGACATGTGACAGTTATATGAGACTTCTACAAATTTTCTAAAATCATCCTTTTTTTAAAACACAGTTTAATCACTCATTTCTTCTGTTTATAATCTTCACTAGCTATGCCTGAGAAATAGAAAATTTGATGATGGTTATATAATATATTTTTGGAACATACAGTCCACCTAGTATTCTTAACTGACTGTATTTTAGAAATGCATTATATTCAGTCAGCCTGGATAGCATTTGCAAATGATCTCATTAAAGAAGTCATTGGTTAATACATTTATGTGATCATTATGAAGAAATCTCTAACCATTTTAATTAATGGCTTTATTTTGCCTAGGCAGTACTTTTTGCCAAAGCAGGGAAAAAAATCCAGGCGAATCAGTATGAACTTGCAGCATTTCAGTAAATAACTCTCTCCTCACTCTGCTGTATGAACAAATAACTCAGACCAGCTTTTAAGCATACCCCGATGTCCCTAGTGAAACACTGGGAATGCTAATTCATGACTACAATATAAACCTAAGGCATGCTGTTAAAGCAGCAGAAATACTCTGCTTTTTACAGTCTTAGTTGCTAGAACCTTTTTAAAGTGTCGCCTGATAAATTATTTATACACGGTCTCTGGGTTTTCTTCCTCCTGTGATGGTTTGCAAACACAAACACTGATATTGGACATTGATGCCATTATGCAAGCTTGACTTTTCGAAAAACTGCTCACACTGTTTTTTGGCCTGCTGGGCTGACAGTTGTGTGGTAATGAATGCAGTCAATATGTTTGCGATCTGAAAGATTGTCAGTGTAACAGAGGTCTTATCTAACAGTGAGGTTTAATAAGCAGTAGCAGTTGTAAGTAAAGTTGACGGTAGAATAAAATCTGACTTTTTTTTGTGGGGCTGGGTGCTGAGAATGAACCTCCAGCAGAAGCAAAAAGAAGTGCATCTGTAAGAAACTCCATAATTTAACAGTACTTGATTTCTTCTCATGCCTTGACTTTCATGCATCCATCATCCTTCTTCCATCTCATTTGAGATGGTTTGTCTTTATGCTTCATATCAATTAGCTGTTATGTGTTCTGTAGATATTTTTTCTGTTGCTATGCTTGCTTGGCAATACCTTTAAGCTTATTCTGCAGTACTGTAACATTAAGGAAACATACAGTTTTATCATTTTGCTATGAGCAATGCTGACTTGATGCACCACAGAGAGATGTAGTAGTCCTGGGCAACCTCACTTCTGCTCACCAGATAAATCAACTTGCTTATGGGAGCACCCTTAACATGATTTCTGTTGTCTCTGAGTATATAAATTCTGAATCTGCTGTCCATGACCTAGCAGCTGTCTTTGGGCTTTTCTGATTAACACCACTATTCAGCTGCTTGAAGTTCACCACGGATGTGGTAGTAGTACTCTGTAGTATTCTTGGTAGTGAGATGAGGCCATTTCTGTGACTTTCCTCATTCTGTTTCTGGTAGTTCCAACATCTGAAATTGATTTTTACTTGGGAATATAAACTACTCTGATTTTTAGGATGATTACATCTCCTCTTTCATGAACTGTTTTAAAATGAATTATATAAATGGACTGCTTTAGATAAATTATTCTAATATCATGGCTGGCTGAACTAGGTACTGTGAATTCCCTTTTGCACTAATGTAAGCAAAAATCTGTGACAATTGCTTAATACATGATAACGAAGTATTAAAATGAATAATTACTTAGCAAGTAAAGGTGGAAATTTATTTTTTCCTGGTCATTTAAAGGTTTTAGATTTGAGCAGGGATTTTTGTCTTCCTAACCTTTTGGGAAATTATTTGGGTGGGAAACCTGGGAGAAGCAGGAGACAAGACCAGGTGCTGACTTTCTCTGACCTGCTTTTTAGATGGGATGCCACTGAGCTGGTGGATTGGAAGAACCAATGAAACTCATACTTACTGGGGAGGTTCCTTGCCTGCTGTACAAAAATGTGCTTGTGGACTGGAGGGAAGCTGCATTGATTCCCAGCATTACTGCAACTGTGATGCAGACAGGGATGAATGGTGACTTTTTACTCTTGATTATTCACAATACTTTTTTGTTAACGGAAATAAAGAAAATATACAGGCCTTTGCACATTTATAATACTAAGGGAGTTGTAAATCTAAGTTGCCATAGTGTCATCTGGTTATTTGCTATAGAACATAATTTTTCACAAAGTTATCAATACATTAAGTTACTTAATACATTAAGTACTATTGATAATTCTTTCACTCTAAATTTTGGGGAAGGTTTAAGTTTACAGGTACTTTCTAGTTTTTTAGGATATTACATGTTACAGATTAAGACAACAGTTCTTTAGCAGAACTTCAGTTAATTTTAGGCTACAGAGTGTAATTAAAGTTTGAATAAAACATTCTATGAAAAAAAAGCTAATTTTTAGCATAATTTATAACTACACTTTAAGGTTTAGACTTTTTACACTCTTTTTTTTATCTATAACATAGATAATTAAAATTAATAGTCTTGCTATCAAAGCAAAGAACTCATATGGAGTCCTATTCAAAGAGAATGAATGAATTTCTAGGATGTACATCTTCCACTTGTGCCTAAAATTCTCTGGGGTCATTTGCGATAACTTTCAAATAAATAATATAATGGATAAGTTCTTGTTACAATGTCAAATCTGAACCTGACTTTTCATGTAGTAGGATCAGATACAACTTTCTCAACCATAGCTCCAGTGCAGTATGGGATTTGATAAAGCAGAGGGACTCTTCAAATTAAATCACTTCTGTTGAAGAAACCTTTATGGTCTTAAAATTGTGAAGTCCATGTAAGTTATATAAATCAAGTTCAGTGAGTACATTAATATATGCATTTAAAAAAATGCATCAATACCTATTTTTTTGAAAGTGGGAGAATGTAAGTAAGATATTTAGGAACAACTTGATGTGTGCAAAATCAAGCAATACATCATATTTTTTCTTCTGAAAGTCCACCTTCCTTTAAAGGAGGGACTAGTAAGTTGAGTTGGAAGATGCTTGTTCCCTCAACATAAGCAGGAAATTTAGCAGACACAGAAATGAAAGTACAAGAAAGAGTTAATTTAAGAACAATTCTTCACAAGCTTCAAAGATTTCTGGAGAAAATAAGTTGCTATTGCAGTAAAATTCACAGGGCAAGAGCTGCAACATTTATTCCGATAAAGAGAATAAAGAAACACACGTAACACTAAGAATTTCTCTATTGTTATGCTTCATGAAAATAAGTGTTAAAAGACAAATGCATTTTGAGGGAAAAAATGAGCAGAGTTTCTCATACATGTAAAATATTCTTGCTCAGTTTTGTCATTAATTCAATCCATGCTCACATATATAGGTTAATTTATAATGGTAACTTATTTGTAAATATAGTAGATGAGAGGATTATGTGCATGTCTTCACATGCACATCCATTTCCAGTAAGTTACTGAGATGTTTATGAGTGTATTAAATTGAAAGCATAATTAATCTGGGTTTATGTTTCTGTTTGTATCACTTTTGACACTTAGAAATGGAGATTCTTCCCAGTGATTCCAGTGTTACAACAGTTATGTGTACACTCATTTTGCTACTTGTGATTAACGTTGTGTTTGGTTCCCTAGAGGCTACTGTTTTGGATCAGCTGACTAGGTACTGTTCACTGGGTGGAAAAACTAGGGAGAAGCTTTTTTTTGGTTTGGTTTTGTTTTGTTTTGTTTTGTTTTGTTTTGTTTTGTTTTGTTTTGTTTTGTTTTGTTTGAGATGTATTTTGAGCATAGAGAACTACTTACACACCACAGTTTTGACACTGGTTTTGACAGTCCACTTTTTTAGTGACATCTATCTTATTTCATACATTGGACATGGATTTAACTCTAAATTCCTTATCTGACTAATCAAAAACTTTAAGTCTCTAGAACTCTAGAACAGAAATATTTTTTTTTTTAATCTGGTCCTAAAAATTTAAAAATTGCAAATCCTCTCCATAGAAGATAATTTCTATTCAGTTTCGTTTTGTTTAAAGCATCATTTTACTGAAGCAAACACTTCTGGTGTTTTGAGGGATTTTCTTTCAGTTCTAAATTAGAAACCTGCAATATCTCACCTCATGAAAAATTAGCATTTTTTAAAAAAGCATGTTTTCATTCCTCACTTAAGCAAAATAGTTTACTGAAAAAATGTCCATTTTCTTTGCACTGTGCTCCAAAACAGATAAAGTGAAATTGTGCAGGCGAAAGATGATGATGATGGGGAAGGGAAAGGGAGAGGGGAGAAGAGAAAAAAATTGTTATTTTATTCAGCATGAGGGTGGAGTCTCTCCCTATTGTCTTAGTCCCAGTGCACTGTCCACTGAAAGACAAGGTTGCTAAGCCCAATAACATTCTCAGAGAAACATGTATTTCAATTCCTGAGGTATGTCTTATGTTTAATCTCTAAGCGTGGAGTCTCTAGATTACTTCTCCTCTCTGGGTTTCTGCTGTTTATTCTGAACTATTTACTTTGCCCTTTAGAGGGAAGAGTCAACCATTAATTGATTGAATGGACAGATTGAATTTTCCAGACCAGTCCTGAGTAACTGAACATTTCCATGGGTTTAGGGAAAGGAATTTAAGGGCCAAAACTGGTGCTTATGAAGTTTAAAAATTCAGTTCTGGAATTTAAGGACCAAATCTGGTGCTTACGAAATTTAAAAATTCAGTTCATATTCAGTCAACAAAGATTTTAAGCAAGGAATTAGGTCTAATATTACAAGTACTAGATGTATGCTCTGAGTGCAAAGTTGCATATTTTCTTTCCTGCAAGTTTCATATTTGTAGCATATGCTGCTTTTCCTGTAGTCAGCATGACTTTGTACATTTCTATTTGATTTTTTAAACTTTTCTCAAGGCGGAAAAAAAAAATAGACTTACTTGAAAGTTATGTCAAGCCACTAAATATTCCATATTGATGACAGAGTTAATTATAGATACAGTATCTCCTCAGAGACATAAAATTCATTTGCAAATTTGACTTGGGCAAATTCATTGACTTAAGCAGCCAGTTAGTTACTTCAAGAGGATGTTTCTCACAGTTGTGTAGACCAGCACTACCATAAAACTACTCACTTCCAGTTAAATTGTTTCAGTCCTGTCAAATGAGCCCAATATCAACTCCAAAACATATGTATCTATTCACAGTTTTTTGTATCACACATATACAAACACATATGCACACATACATATTTAGGCAGCCTTTTTCTTTTTTTAAAGTTTCTTTCCTTTTTCTCAGGAGTATGTCAATGATAATGAAATATTTTTTGGAAACATTTAGGAGAGCAGTGGCTTTCATTTTACCTTTTCAGGACTAATGATACAGGCTTCCTCTCCTACAAGGACCATCTACCAGTAACTGAAATTGTGATCACAGATACTGACAGAACAAACTCGGAAGCGGCTTACAAACTAGGGCCTTTGCTTTGCCGTGGTGATAGTAAGTAACTACTGAAGACTTTTGCTAAATAATGATGCATTTTTCTGCAATACATTTTAAATGTTATTTGTTATAAGCGTAAGGCTTCTCTTAAAACTTCATCCAGTTATTTTTGGAAAAAACCCGCCATCATCCAGTGCAAATCATCAACATTGTAAAAATGCATTTTTCATGATACACATCAATAGTGAAAAAAAAAGTGTTATAATAGTTTTCAAACAGGTATTTTGGTTTATCCAACTGGAATTAAATTATGAATTCATGAATACCTGAATAATTTAATTACATGAAGGGGAGTTCATAGCTGGTTACCATGTCTTGCAGACATACCCTTCACAGCTATGCATGTGTCCATCACAAAACATTGCACATATTATCTCCTCTGAACTTCTATACAGAGAGAAACTCGGTGTATGCAATACATACATGCAAATTTTCAACTACCTGTAAGAACTGAAATTTTATAAATTTACACAATAATTCTAGGTTTACACTCTGAATATATATATGTGGTAAACAGAATAATATGTTCATGCAAAAATGGACACCTTATTGAAGATTTGTGATGATACTTCTGTTTTTAATAATTTCCCTATTCAGTGGAAAAGAGAATGTTTGGCTTATCTTCAATAGTAATGTATTACACAAAATTCTGTGCCTACTGCTGTTTGTAATGAAAAATTAGGAATTAGGAGAAGAAATGCTATAAATAACCCCAAAGAACTCAACTGAAGAGTTGGATGAACCATATTTAACATACAGTTGAGTAAGTTATTACAATATGCAATCAGGTTAATTTCCTTATATCATATGTTACTTCATCAGTTTTCATGAACTTACCTGTTATCTATAAAAATGATAATGTTTAATATATAAGAGATATAATATTTAGAAGTATTTTTACTCTTTACATTACTTTCCTCCTTCATCATATGTCCTGTTTGGTTTTCAAATTTCTTCAGCTTATATGAATAAGAGAAATACCAGTACCGATTTATATGTTTAAGCTCACTCAGGAAAGTACATAGATTAAAAAAAATATATAAAGTAGTATGTATTTATTTTTGTGTCATCTCTGTCTTGTCAGTGTAATTATGCCTGGAAGATTTCGTAACAGATGTGTGTTTCAGCACTGCATTCTAATTTTCCTGTGAAAATTTATAAGAACCCGTTGGGTTCTTTCACTTCACTAGTCTGACATCTGATTGTGAACTGATCATTTCTCCCACATATTATGGGGCTGTGATATAGTATTATGGTTTAATTCAGTGTGACAGGACCTCAGGAGGTCTCCTGCTTACAAGTGAATTAGCCATGAGTTGAGATCTGATTTCTCAGTGCTGTGTCAAACTGGTGGTTGAAGCACTGAAGGATGGAGCCTGCACAGCTTTTCTGGGCAGTCTCTTCCGCTGCTTGGCTGTCCTCAGGGAGAATTTCTTTTTGCTTTTATCAAGCTTTTTACTTTTATCTGTGCTTGCTTTCACCATAACCACTGTCTTTGATACTCACACCTAACACCAAAGGAAAGACCCTGTATCTGTTTGATGGCTTTCTCTTACGTTTTGGAGTCTGCTATAAGGTTCCCCAGAAAATCTTTTCCTTCCCCAGGCTGAAGCAGCCCTGCTCCTCCAGCCTGAAGAGCAGGACAAGAGCCTCAGACCTGAACATTCTGGTGGCCTCCACAATACTTCCTCCTGTTTAGGAATATTTTCCTTTCCTAGGGGAAAGGAAATTAGAAGGCCAATGCAGGTGGTCTCTTACAAATGTCGAATAGAGGGGTGTTAGCCACCTTCCTCAGTTGACTGGCCATGCTCACTCAGCCTGTGATGCAGCAGACCTACCTCGTGGCCACAGACAATGAAGCCAGTGATGAGGACAGCAATGAAACGGAAACACTTAGAGCTTGGGTAATTCTAATTACTAGGGAAGAAGAATTTGAATTCGACTACTCACCAAGTTCCCAAGTATTATTAATTACATAACCTGACCTCAGATGTGACAGATCTTAAAATGGAAGTCAACTCACTTCCTCAGACTAATCTCAAAAACATACAGACAGTTCTGACACCCATTGACCTCCCTGACTTCATTTGATGTTTGCTTAGTCTGGGTGATTGAATTGCTGCAATATTTCACACTGATGATGAATGATCACAGTATTTCTAGACAAGCTGTGATGGAGAATTCTAAAATATCATGAGAACAAGCACAAGAACTCAGTCTGAATGTCAGAGAAATATACTTGTAATGTCATACAACATTATAGTATTTGACTTCAAAAAGAAGCAATTTTGAACTAACTCAGTGAAAAGATTACAGAATATAACGGTTCATGGTCATAATACAGCAAAAACCTTGAGATAAGAACATTGATTTTTTTTTTCTCAGTCATTTACATCATAAAGGCAGTATGAGAAGATGTATTTAAGGAGGTAAGAAGTAAAATTTGAGAAAACACCATTTTTGAAGGAAAATAATTATGCCATAGATTTTGACATAAACCCAAAGTACAATTTGTTAAGAAAACCACAAATTCTATGCAGGTATATAATAAAATATCTAAATACAAGTTATTTTATAATTTTTGGCATGTTATATATATAGACATAATATTTTATAAAGCATAATATATGAAATATTACCCATATTATGAAATTATCATATAAATATCTTATAGCATGATATGTAATGAAGTCCAGAGAAGGGCAATGAGTCTGATGAAGGACCTAGAGGGAAAGTCCCATGAGGAGAGTCTGAGGAAATTAGGGATGTTTAGCCAGGAGAAAAGGAGGCTCANTATGTATTAGCAGTGGATTTTATAATGAACATTTTCTTTAATATTCAGTTTTACAGTTATCGTAAAGAGCTATGACTTGCAGTTATTTCTGAGTTCTACATGTAAATTTTCACACTAGAAAAAACTGATGAAATTTAAACTCTCTTGCCAGGCCACTGCTTTTAGCAACAGTTTGAAGCTGCAGAAGGAAAGCAGACTATTATTAAGACTTTTTTCCTAATCTGAGGTTTCTGACACCCATGCGGTTCTAATTAAATGTACTTTTAATAACATTTACCTTTGGATAGGTGAAGAATACCAAGAAGATCCAGTGGAAAATACCCAATTTTCAGAAGTGCTGTCAAACAAGGAAGAATAGATCTTCTTGGGCTCACAGTGTTACTTGAAGTCTTTAAAGAGATCATTGCTTCATTTTGCTTCTGTTGCTCTCTAGAACTAAATGATACAATTGTATTTCACAGGAAGTATCCTTTCTTAAATAGGCTTTTCTTCTATCTGACAGACGTAATTTTTTCAGAATAATTGATTAGCATACCATGTAAAAACATGGATGAGAAGGTTTATTGGTATTTATAATATATTCAGTACTTCATTAAATGACTCGAATCTAAAAGATCATAAATTCTTATTGCATCAATAATCTATTCCTTGTAGGACAGTTACTTGGGAGGAAAAGAAAATTTTTTATGCCCACAGCAAAATAAAGTAGAACCATGCATAATTGGTTGAATTGAATTGTCATAAACCATACACTCCACTAAGTTTCCAAGTTAGAGTTACTTATTTGGATGCTTCTGAAAAGTCATGGATCAAATGCAGTCCAGAAGAAGTTGCCTATTGTTGCATATTTTTTATTTTCATTCTTTTATTTAACATACCATTACCTGGCTTCTTCAAGGATTTAAGGTTTTAAGGGTTGATCTCTTCAATGAAGTATGCTAATTATAAGAAAACCAAACCATATTAGTCAGAGCAAGGCAGGAAATAGTAGCCTTCTGTAAGAAAAAAAAAAAAAACAAAAACAAAAATACAATAGCAATATAAATATAGTTTATTTTATAAAGTTTTTAAATTGCATTCAGATGTTATTGATTTTTTTCACCACTTGTGATAAAGTTACCTAAGTATATTCATAAGATGCCAAGGTACAATGAAACTACTAAAGATATTCTAGAAGAATATGGCCATTAAAAATAAATTAATCAATAATATTTGGTGACAGCACCATGCATATGTGTAGCACTCACACTTTTCTGTCACCTTCAAAATGAAGAACTGATTTATTACTATAATCCCTTTTCTGCTCTACAATACAATATGTTTAATACATTGCATGATAGGACTGCTGGTATCAAATTGAAAAATACATCTAAATAAAATGAAAGTTAAGATTAACATTAACATATATAAACTGAAAGATTTTGAGCCATATGAGAATGAACAAAGTCTTTGGAACATTAATAGATAGAAATTCTGTGGTTTTCATTAAAAAAGTGTTACTCCATTATTTTTGTCATTATTGGAGTAAAAGCTAGATGTTGAATGAATTCCAATAGAGTTAATTAGTATGAGTAGATAAAAAAAACCCCACCTTCTGTATTGGGTGTTTTTTGTTCTTGTTCTTTTCATTACAAGAGCTGAGTAGACATATTCTGATTTATTTCTATGAATTTCCAGTAAGGATATATAAATAAATCCAAAATACTGAAATGTATCTACTTATTGTATTAAAATTATTTCTTTACAAAATTATTGTATTAAATGAGTGAATATAATCTGTCAGCATAAGACTGATTCTTGGACACAAAATAAAATTGATTATATAGAGCTTCATAAAAATAATAAAAAGATACTATAATGCATTGTAAAAATAATGTATAATTCAGCATGAATTTATATTAAATAAGGATAAAGGTAATACTGATGAGGAGACTGATAGACTCTAGTAAGGTATTGAATTGAGTGTCATTTACTTGGCTGAATAAAAAAAATGTAAATTCAAGTGCAAAATTACAGTGCAAGCATGTAAATGCAAGCAGAGAATCCATTCAATGTGAGTTCTCTGTTTGACATTTAAATGAAGAAAAAAACCCAAATAGTGTGAGCTTTGGAGGTAACAGAGACTAACTGTATTAACCAATCATAAGTGATACCTTCATTAAAGCAGCACAATAAATTTCTAATTTAGCAAAAGCAATCTGTTTCATCTCTCTTCAGTACCCTGAGAAATCAGAGCATGTTTTTGCTTTCAATGGCAGAAGTAGTTGTAAACTGTGTTCAACTCTTCCCCTTTATTTAGTTTTATATAAATTATTATTAATTCTTATTTGTCCTAACCTCAGTCTAATCAACATTGTTTTCCTCCTCTTTGCAGCTTCCTGCATAATCAAGAGGTTTAATACAAGCCTGTGATTACAATTTTACAATATGAAGAGAATGTAAGGATAGCATTAAAGAAGTTGAGGTTCATTTTTTAGTGAAAGCATTCAGATCTCTTTTCTGATTTTTGGGCATAATCTGAGGTGATTGTTAAACTTAAAAGGATTTCATAGAGGAAGAAATTCCAAATAATGTTTTGAAAGCAGGAAATAAAACCAGAAAATTATTTAATGTTTGGGATTGGAAGCTAAACTATGTGTGAATACATACATATGCACACCAACTGATAGTAAAAGCATTTGTGAATTTTTCATAAATTGACATGTTTTAATGCAATCAATTGAAGATTTTTCCTAGACTAAGTTATCTATTTCAGACAATAATTGATTCAGGGAATTTATATAGTCTGTGTTATATCAGACATTGAACTAGGTGATTGCAGTTCTCCCTTCTGATCTTTTATCTATGGATCTTACAGTTTAAAAAAAAAAAAAACAAAACAAAGTACAAAATATACTGTTTGGCAACATAAGTTCTTTTTTTTCTCTGTCTCAACACTAAGTGCCCATGATGACAGAATGAAGATGAAAGTGCAAGTGTTAGAGATATCACAAGGAATTGATACAAATGATGAACAGATTTCAGTTTTGAGTAGGAACTTGTAGAGTGCTACAAACTGCAATTGCATGATTGTTTTGAGAGGGCTTATTTATCTGTCTTGTTATTATTGTCTCTTTTTATTTTATAGTTTCAAATTGGTAAGACTAGTTGATATATGCCAAAAACTTATGCAATTTTTTCAATAAAAAATAACTTTATGTATAATTTATAAGAATAGGATCTTTCTTTTTACTCATAGGAAGACTGCAATCTTACTGCTTAGATAAAATGCTGCATAATATTGATTCCTAACCAAATGGCATTTGGCAGTTCCAGAAAACTAAATGGGAGACTGTGAGCCAGATGTCATAAAGTGAAGAAATTGTGTTCCCAACATGATTTACAACAATATAAGATAATTTGTAATATACTTTTCCTAAGCCTATGTTTAACCTGCCTTATTGATAGAGTATCTTTAAATTCATAAATCACACAGTTCTCAGAGCTGAGAAAAAGAACAGTTAGACAAGAAAAGGCAGTAAATTAAGAGAGAAAAAAATAAAACTTCGTATCCCTACCCTCCCCCAAGGATTCCATTTTGATTTACAAATATAATTCAAATGCTTCAGTGAAGCTAATTGTATCATTACTTTACTGGACTGTTACTGCCACTATTGACTTCCTTCTAATTGTTGGCAACGTAGTACCAATTTTGTATAAATTACAATATTAAACTTCCTATTGTGTTTGCATTACTGGTAACAGCCAGCCCATTATTTTTAAATAGCTGTGATACGCTTGACTCACAACTGTTGTGAAGTTTGCTCTGTGGGAGCCGTGACCTGAAAAAGCTTAGGAACATGGATGGCTTAAAATTGAGGCCAATATAAAGGCTGCTGCTTTTCTGGTGGCGCTTTCCACAGGTTGGTAACTTCAAGAAGCCTATAAGGCAGCACAGGAGAGCGAAGTGCAAAGCTAGGCATTCCTCTCCCAGCCATCTGTTCACAGCTGCTTTACCATGTAAATGTTGTCCCGATGGCTGCTTTAACTCGTGATTGCTGGCAATACTCCTGAGTGTCAAAAGTCACAACGAGCAATTGCTACAGTATGTGTGAAAATCCTGTCATCCTGCTTTTCTACGGTTTTGTAGGTTTGGGATCCAAACCCTTCCTAAAATGGTAAAAACTCTGCTGGAATGAGGGAGTGGACTATAATTTTACTTCACTGGCTGTGGGCTAGGCCTCCATATACACTGTGTTATAGGGTTTGATTTTGCAGGGATTTTTCTTTTTTTTTTTTTTTTGTTTTGGTTTCTTTTGTTAATTTTTTGTTTTGGTTTGGGTTTGTTTGTTTGTTTGTTTGTTTGTTTGTTTGTTTGTTTGTTTGTTTGGGTTTTTTTGCTTCTCCCTTCCCATTCTAAAAGCAGAGCATGGCTGGAGCAAAAATTAGGTATAACTGCTAGACCAAGATCAGATCATTATCAGGAGAATATGCAATGGGCTTGATCAAATAGATAAGAAAGTATTGAATGCCTCATTTGGTTTAGAATGCAATATAACATAATAAAGAAACACTGATATATCTGTAAGCATTCAGCAATATTAACAAGGAACTTTTAGTTGAACACCATACATGAAGATTATGTCCTTATTAGAAGAGGGTGATACTAGAGATTTTACATCAACATTTTAATAATCAATAACGAAATTTTGCAAATAATTATTGAATGCTCTCTGGAAAATAAATAAACTCAGGAAAATGTCCTATGCTAATTTATTAAATTTTGCAATTTATTTTTTTAATTTCTTCTACAGTAATTGCAAGGATATTTGTCCTATATTCTTTGAGATATCTGGTAAATTTCACTGGGCTGCAATGATAACAAATCTCTTTTTCTTGCTATAAAACTTACACTAGAAATGTTACATAATACTGTATCTATCATCTTTTCATTCTGTTAACCAGGAACATTTTGGAATTCAGCTTCCTTCAACACAGAGACATCCTACCTGCATTTCCCCACCTTCCATGGAGAACTCAGTGCAGATGTCTCATTTTTCTTTAAAACTACTGCTTCCTCAGGAGTGTTTTTAGAGAACCTGGGAATTCAAGACTTCATAAGGATAGAGTTACAGTGTAAGTAACATGACTGATGGTGTTTTTGTTGTTGTTGTTGTTATTATAAAAATTGGATTTTATTTAATTTAATGGGGGAGTATTTAAAAACTGTTCTCTACTTTTATTACTTCTACTACTACCAGATCTTTATCATTATCAAAAAAAAATCATAGCCCTGAAACTAAACAAGTACCCATTTGAGGAAATTTCCTGCCACAGAGGTTTCTTAATCTAAGAGCACAGCTATCAGCCCCTGACTGCTAAGACTGTTTCTGCTTCTTACATTCAGGGCATCTATGCCACCAAATTTTCTTCCTCCACATTTTAACACCAGGCATTGTATGTGGCTGCTGGAAGATTCACTGCATGAGTCAGACCTTTTGTGGCACAGTATCTTAAGTCACACATTCTCATCTTTTTGCTTTTTTTTTCTTTTATTCAATTTTGTTTCATTTTATTTGTGCATACACAAATTCTTAGACTTACCAGCAGAAATTTTTTTTGTTGCATAAGAGAGAATTAAATATCCCACTAAATCCGACATAAGGTGACCAACATAAAATGAAACCTTTATCTTAGTTGACACAATGTATTATTCTTACATTGCTCATTATTAAAAGGGAGAGTATTTAAAAGGCTGAAGCATTTTTTCATTAGGCTTTTGAATTAATTTGAAATGTCACATTAATTGAAAAGTCTTGTGCTGCCTGGTGATTCTGAAAGTTCTTTGGAACAATTTTTACCTTGGAATTAGACAGTTTTTTTCAAAAAAACTTTTTTTTAGGTTATTTTTTTCTAAATCAATTTTGTTCTGAGACTCCAGTATTTTCTGGGGAAGAGTACAAATAAATATATGTGTTGTATTGCAAAATATTACTAGAGAAACTTCAAATAATTTTATTAAAAAGTAAAATATTTTACTTTCTTGGGTTTTATTGTCCATGTTAGCATCTTATGTTAATGGAACAAACAGGAAAACATGTTCCATAGGTAGTTCAATTATAGAATATTATGTAGTGTTTAATGAATTTGTTTTTCATCATCTCAAACTATAGTGCTTCATTTGAAAACTACCCTGTTTTCAACATTGTCTTTGCCATGTTTTTTGGCAGTATGAACTGCCTTCTGTTAAAGCTCTGTGAACAGTTTAAAGGACAGCAGCTTTGTAATCTCAGTGTCATACAACACAGAAAATGTACTGGATCAGCACTTTAGTGGAGACTCTCAGAAGCATTGATGATAGTCTTGTCCGATAAATGATTTTTCATTTTCAAAATAAACAGGAGAATCATGGAAGCATTAAAGGAATGCTTCTGATAGCTGAATTTATTCAGACATTTGTCAGAAGGCTGTAAGTTTCTCTTTAGAATAATAGCATGAAGACAGACTCATGTCACTTACTTGTCCCATTAATTCATGAACATACAAAGCACTGCATACTTATGCATTTTAAATGACTTTATATGAATAGGGAGGTGTGAGAAAAAGCAAACAGCTGAATTGGTCGTTAATTTCGGCATCTAAAAAAGCATAGTTATCTTGTTACTGTGTAGCATATAGAGCTATTTCTTCATTTCCACAAACACCCTAATTTGTTGAGTAGACAGAGCTGTTATTTTTTGTATGTCATACGTAAATTATGTGGAGGATTGTTTGTAGAGGATCTAGAACTGTCTCTTTTTATTGAGGAAAATATCAGCCAGAAATGAGCAATATATATTTCCATCAAGACTACCTTTCTCAAAAAAAAAATTAACTTGAGCATTTCATACCATACAAAATGATTTAGCTTTCATCATATAAAACTCCACATAATAAATGTGAATGTAAATTACCAGCTAACACTTGATGTTCTCTTAATAGTTTAAAATAAATTAATGTCTTTTATTTATT
>VXBI01000544.1:120477-146773 GCA_013397375.1 Toxostoma redivivum
TAAATTAATGTCTTTTATTTATTTAATAATAAATAAAAATAATGTAAATTTCAGATGTCACTGTTTAAGACGATGATATAATAAAATGTTTAAAAGTTATGTCTAACTTTTGATATTCTGTACTTGGGAAGACGGATATTTTGTAATATTTTATTGATTGCTTTCAAACTTTATGTCTAATTCTTTTACTTATGGGGTAATCATCTTTAGACTGAAGTCTAGCTTCTAACAAAAAAGTCAGATCTGGAAACTTAGAAGGAAATGTGAAACTTAGAGCTATTCTGTTGGTTTTATGAAGTTGTAAACACTGTAGTGTTTATATTCTAGAACACTGTTGCAAAAATGGTGTGTGCATCCTAACTGTATTTTAAAACACAGGTTAAGTAAAGGAAGATACTTGTCTCAAAGAAGATTATTGATCCCTTATTTTTGTTTTGCAAAAAGTTATAAATGCAGGTTGAACTTCTCTCTGATTTGCTGATTTTCTGTGGAAGTTGGGGCTGAAAGCAATTAAGTCAATTGAACTCTGAAGAGTACACTCTGCTTAATACTTAAAGGACCAAATGTTACATGCTCTAGCCAAAGGTCTGGGAATTGTATATTGAATACTCACTGAAGGTTTATTTCCAAAGAGTTAAATAGAAATTTAAAATAGGGTTGGAAACACCATACTGTATAGATTTGATTGGACTTCCGCAGTTGCAGTTGTAAGTAGATCAGAAAAGTCCAATATGCAACTACTGGTTGCCTTTGTCTGCCCAAATTTGCAATCAGGATGAGTGCAGTTCAACTGTTTCTTTTATGGAAAACAGTAGGATTTTGCATTCTGTAGCATATTAGTTGGCAATCACTTTCTGCCTCTGCACACAATGCTCAGCTCAATACTCTGGATGGTTCTTTGTAGCTGTGCTTTCTGTTTGTCATTTTAGCCACAGCTAGCCACTGACCACTCTATAACTGGCATCAATCTTCCACTCCACTTTGCCAGTCTGTAGCTGTGCTCTGCCTATGCTTGAATGCACTAGGGTTACAAGAGTTCCTGCAATGCTTGTATAGTTTTTAAGCAACACCAATGTAGGTAGGACCCAAAAAATATTTTTGTGCCAGAAGAGGACTCCTGTACACATTCTCTTCTGCTGCCTAAGAAATGACAAAAGTGCTCTGTGCCTATGTCCTTTGTTGCAAGATAACAAAGTTTTGAATCCAGCATCATCCTTACATGTGGCATATTTTCTTGGTGATTCTTATAAACCTAAATTTTCTTTCAAATTTGCAGTGTTGTTGTTATTAGCAAAAATACTTATAATATTGTAGAATGTTAAGTGATTATATTTTTCACTTTTTCTGACATATTCTGATTAGACTTCAGACACTAGAATGGATGATCATACACCCATACTTGTTATTTCAGCTTTCATATCTGGAACTTAAGGGATTGCTTCTCTTTTTTCAAGATTATATTAATTTTTATAGTGGTACTAACATAATTCATTATTTCAGTGGTTATTTCAAAATCTATATTATGTGTTTTCTTGCCCTTAAAATCTAAACAGTAACATTATTTATCAGGTCTGTCATTCTGATATGCTATTTAATAGGCCCATTCAGTGAGTTCAAAGCAGAACTTGTGTTTTCAGGCTTAACTCCAACAGTATCCAGAAGATTACAAAGACCTCTCTGCAGAAGGTAACATTCAGTAGAAATTCTTTTTAGCCAGTCACATGAACTTTCTGTTGCTTTTGCTCTCCTACTGTGTGGTTGGTTTGGTTTTTTTTCTTTTATTCCTCTATTAAGGCAGAGTGAGTTCTCAGCTTTTTCTAAATAAAAGACATTTATCCTAAAATTAATTTACTTTACTGAGAAACTGTGTTTAGACATCAATTATTTCTTATTATTATGCAAAACTGTTGATTTTTAAGCAGAGGAGGTAATTTATTACAGAAGGCATTCCATTTATAAATTGACTTCACAATACACTTCATTTTATTTAGTAAGTGAAACGGTTAATATATTTTCCAATTTTACTTTTCTGTCTTAGGTTCAACTATTATAGAAAAATATTTTGTAGCAACAAGATTTAGGACTTGAGGGATTGCAAATGTGTGACATTACTCATGCAAAAGGTTGGCCAAAGTGGATTTAAATGTTCTAAAACATTTAATATATTTTTAAAAGGTGAAAAGAAAGTAAAAATACTGCATGGAATATTTTCTTCTAGTTCAATAAATTCCTATTTTAAATGTTGTGTTAAGCTCATCTAATTCTTTGACTCCTATTTTTTTTGCTTTTCTGTCAGAATTCAATGACGTAAATAGGAAACTATTTTTTTGATCCATGGAATCTTCTCTATAATCTTTTAATGAACTCCTTAATAAT
The DNA here is from genome assembly GCA_013397375.1 of Toxostoma redivivum. NCBI lineage: Eukaryota > Metazoa > Chordata > Aves > Passeriformes > Mimidae > Toxostoma > Toxostoma redivivum. The sequence continues at coordinate 122,854 of VXBI01000544.1, forward strand.
TCAAAATAATGGCTTTCCACTGTATAGGGAATAATTTTTTCATACATTATTGTCTTTGAATACATGAAAGAAAGACTTTCAGAGAGAATATTCACGGTTTTCAGATCTTCGGTTATCTGGCCTTTTTCTCATCTTTATATTTTGACCTGAAAAGATTCAGTTATGATTTTCTAGGCAAACCATGAAACTGTGTAATGTGAAAGTTGCTTAGAGAAAAACTCAATTTGCATCATAATTTTATAAACTACATCAAAATCTTTCATCTGATATTTGTAGAGACTATATGAATAAATAACAAAAGTGAATAGACAGTAGAATATGCTAGTTGGATAATAGTTGTGATAATTTAAATGTAGTTAACAACAGCAATCAATTTGCATGTAATCAAGAGATGAATTTCATCTGAACCAAAAAATCGCAAAGCTAGCGCATTTCACTGTTTCTTGACTACTATGCTCTCCAGGGGTCCACAAACTGATTGGTTTCCATGCAGTGCATAAATCATTGTTCTTGCTGTCAGTGAGTATGAAGAATGAGCTGCAGCCCCTTGAAGTAAACTCTTCCTCTAAAACAATGAGCCTTATCCCATGAAATAGTAGGCTAAACCTTAAAGTAGCTTGTTATGCTATTAATTATTTTGTGACCCAATTAATTACAAAATTATTTAAATGTGTGTTACTACTATCCTCTTTCTAGCTCCATCTGAGGTGGTGTTTTCATTTGACGTGGGAAATGGACCCAGCGAAGTCGTAGTGCAATCACGCAATTCTTTAAATGACAACCAATGGCATTACGTGAAGGCTGAACGAAATGTCAAAGAGGCGTCCTTACAAATAGATCAGCTTCCTCAAAGATCTCACAGTGCTCCACCTGATGGACATATTCGCTTGCAGCTCAACAGCCAGCTTTTTGTAGGTAGGTGCTCCACAGAATAATTCCTAATCATCATCATTAAAAATATGAAAATTCTGGGGTGAGGAGGGGAAGAAATGTTGACAACCAGATCTTTTGAAAACACTTTGTACGATGACATGGGAGACTCTGTGAACAATCTGTGGAGATATTAATTATTTTGAGATTATAGATCTCGAAGCACCTTGGCCAATAGTTACTCCAGGACAAGATTTCAAGTGAAATTTACTTCTTTTGCAGTTTGTTTGAACGACCATCTAAGGATCTAGATTTGCACTTTTTTTTGAGAGGTTTTAATCTACTAAAGGAAGTTGTGCCAGTTCTATAATTTCAAGGAAATTCTGTTGTGTCTCTTTATCCACAGCTTCTCAGGTTGACTTTAAGGTATTTAGATATCATGCTGAAAAAGAAGAAATGGAGTAAAAAAGAATTAGTATTTATTTAGCTATTACAGAAAGCTATATAGAGCTATGTGTTATATCTACAGTAGTATTCTTAATGAAATACTGCCTTATTATGAATAAATAAGTTTCTAGTGTAAATATATGTTGTACAGTATTAGAGCATTTAAAGCTGGCCCTGCTTTTAAAAAGGCCTCTTTTTATGTCTTCTCTGAGAAACTCATACTAAATTAGTGTAATGTTTTGGGGAGGAATACATTTAAAGGGCGATAGTGTTCTTAAACTGTAGCTACAAAAAAATGTGAATACTTCTGAAAAAAATGAAATAAGGAGGAAAGTCTTCTGTGCTCTGATAAAAAATTACCTCAAAAGGTAGCAAGGGAAGAAGATGGAGACTAGACCAAACACTGAAGAATTTTATATTTTGATTAGAAGCATAGAGAAGGATTCTGTAACAAAAAAAATATAACCAATGTATTAGTTATAGCGGAGTTAGGAGAAGTTTTGAGGCTGGTTTATATTCATAGTAATGCACTAGATCTATTAATGGAAAGACCAAACTTCTGTTTACTCTACTAGAATAAACTGTATTGCTGCTCTCTGACTTGACTTGTCATGTAACTACTATTATATGAATACCTGAAATTAGATCAGTGAAATGGTCTAATTCTATAGGCATTTTGGCATTATCAAACTTAAAGACTTTTCTAATTATTTAGATAATTAGTTGGTCTCTAGTTCTTCCAATCCTCCTCCTAAAAATCTAATACTATCCTGTATTAACAGTTAAACTTTCTGGCAACTTTTTGGCCATTGAATGAAGTGATTTTTTTTGTCAAATAATCTGGCAAATTCAAGTAAAATTATATGCTCTTGTCTATCTCTTTTATCAAGCAGACAATAGAAAAACTGTTTTGACTTATTTACAGGCAAATTGTCTACCTTGTTTTCTTCAGATAATGTTCAGGTGAATAACTGTACTGGAATAGTGAGTTTGTTTTGCATCTGGTGCTGAGGGTATTTTTTCACTCTGAAAAGTCATGAAGATCTGGGATTAATTCAAGGATCTAGAGAAAAAAACTAAATACAGAGTGTCTTTAGAATTACATTATCAGAAGCACTCTTTACTTTACATCTTGGAAATCTAGTACCTTCCTTAGTCACCCATCACTCAGTCAGTAACATATGAAGACTCTGATTTCTTCAGACCAAAACACTCTTTACTTCTTATGAAGAAGTAAAGAAGTTGTATACACTCTGGTTTTTCAAAACCAGAAGAACTAAAGCCTAAAGCAACCTGCAAAACCATAGAATTATAGATTTGTAGAGTGATTAGGATTAATCTAGTTTCAATTTCTTGCCATTTTAAGAGATGACATGAAATTGCCACCTTCAGGTGGTCTTATTCCATTATAACTGAAAATAGTAATAGCTATGTCAAGGTATTCCATGTAACACCAAGAATTATACAAACTTTGAAACTGAAAAAACTTAAAATGGATGATTGCATGGAAGCATTAATCCAAATGACAACTGGAAATGTATGAGAATTATAGTCTACAGTCTCACCCATCGTGAAATATTTTCTGCTTTTACTTTTTAAAAGAGAACAAAGGATAAGAAACATCAAAGTTGTGCAATAAAGGAACGAGAGTGATGGTATGTAGGTTGCACACCTTGCTAAGTAACACAGATGAATAAAATGTTAGCTATCATGAAATGCGCTAAAAATAAGGAACAGTGGCAAAAAAAATCATCCATTTTTGTTAGTCTTAGGATTGCTCTGTATAGTTATCACCTATGCTTGGTACTCAGGTATAACCTGGCTGGTATTCCTCTGCACAGAGGGGTGTTAACGTTCCTATTGTTGAAGAATAGACACAGCTTGCTTCTGAGACAAATTATATCAGAACAGACACCAGCTGAGGGGTATTGTAGATTCATTAAGGTTGGAAAAAACTCCAAGTTCACCAAGCCCAACCTTCGAATGAACATGACTTGTCAACTAAACCACAGCACTAAATGCCACATTCAGTTATTTCTTGAACATTTTCCAGGAGTCAGGACTTCACAACATCCCTGAGTAGCTCACTCCAATGCTTAATCACCCTTTCTGTGCAGAAATTCTCCCTGATGCCCAACATGAACATACCCAGGGCCAGTTTGAGATTATGCCCTCTTGTCCTGTCTCTGTTTGCCTGGGAGAAGAAGCCCACCCCCACCTGGCTACACACTCCCTTCCAGCAGTTGTAGAGAGTGATAAGGTCACCCTTGAAGCTCCTTTTCCCCAGGCCAAACAACCCAGTTCCCTCAGCTGTTTCTCATATGAATTACTCTCTTAATCCTTTTACCCACTCCGTTCCCTTTCTCCTGACACGCTCCAGCACCTCAGTGTCTTACTTGTTGTGGGGTCCCAGAATGGAATACAGCACTCTAGGTATGGCCACACTATTGCTGAAACAGGCCAGGATGCCACTGGCCTTGGCCACCTGGGTACAGCTGGCTAATGTTCGGCTGCTGACCTGTAACCCCAGCTCCTTTTCCAGCAGGCAGCTTTCCATTCACTCTTCCATTCCAAACCTGCAGACTTGCATCAGGTTGTTTTGACCAAAGTGTAGGATTGCCAGAATTCTGATTTGTTGAACTTTGCACAACTGACCTCACCCCATCAGTCCAGCCTAGCTAGATTCCCTAGCAGATCCTTCCTACCCTTCAGCAGAGCAACACTCCCACCCAGTATAGTATAATCTCCAAATTTACTGCAGGTGTATACAATACCCTCATCCAAATCACCAATAAAGAGATTAGACAGAACTACGGCTACAACACTGAGCCTTGGGGAGCCTTATCAGTGACTGGACATCAGCTGGGTGTAATTCTCTTCACCACTACTCTCTGAGCTTGGCCATCCCACCAGTTTTTAACAGAACAAAGAGTTCACCTGTTCAAGCCATGAGCTGCCAGCTTCTCCAGAAAAATTTTAATGATAGAGGTACCATCATCCATACCGTATGATTTATAGACAGACACAGGTCAGCTTATCAGTCTGTAGAATACTGAAATAATGAAACTATTCTCCTTTCCTCTGCATTTCTTGTGAATTAATAGAGTCTTCAAGAGCTCTCTGTAATTACCTGACATAACAGAAATCAGATGTACTTTTAAAGCTACTTATAAATATTCTCACATGAATGAATTTGTGTCTTGAAAAGTCATAATATACTGTTCATAGGCTGTAAACTATAAAGATGGTTTTACATATGAATTACTTGAAAGTCTTAAAACTGCTATAAATTTATTTTCAGGTGGAACAGCATCCAGGCAGAAGGGATTTTTGGGATGCATTCGTTCATTACGGTTGAATGGAATGGCCCTTGATCTGGAAGAGAGAGCAAAGATAACACCAGGAGTTGAACCAGGCTGTCCTGGACATTGTAGCAGCTATGGTAACCTGTGTCACAATGGTGGAAAATGTAGAGAGAAATACAGTGGATTCTCCTGTGACTGCACTTTTTCAGCCTATGCTGGTCCATTCTGTAAGAAAGGCAAGTATGTATTTTAGCTTTATCAGTTATTGAAAACAGGACCTTACAGTCCAGATCTTCACATCCCCTTAAAGATATGTTTAAATGCTTGAAAAATATTTTGTTTACATAATGTAGGTGAATATTCAGCTGTATTTAGTCAATATCTGTAAGTTTTACTAAACACTCTTCTTTCAAAGATAAGTTCAGTATATACCATTTAAGCAGGAACTGCATTACCCAAAAGGATCAACATCTTCATGCAACTTTTTTGATTCTTTAATATCACAGTAAATCTAGGAACTATATTTTTATGGTAAAACCTTTGAATTCTTTCAAATAATCTCAAAACTAAGTCTGAGTTTGGAAAACAAACCAAGTAGAACTTAAAGCTACTTTTTGCTGTAAGAAGAAAGTAAGATCTTTGCAAACACAACTGGCCCCATTTTCCAAGTCTTTTAAAAGTAGTTCTTTGGTCAAGTTATCATACTAGTAGATGATCACAAGTCATCAAGTCTGAATTTCAAAAATTAAAGTTTATCTAGAAGGTTTGATGTTTGCATATAATTCAGATTTGCAAAAAATCTTGCTTCCTCCATGTATTAAACACATTCTGCAAAGTGCTAAGCAGCTTGTATGCCACAACTTCATGTTCCTCTAAATTAGCAAAAAATCTGCCCTGTCATCACTGCCACCACGAAAGTGAGGAACCCATCTGAAGAGTTTCCATATCGAGCACTTCAGATCTAATGCCACTGTGTGAGCAATGATATTTCCTCCTCTGCATCAGAAGAGACTAATGGTTGCACTGTCATATTCAGCAGAGACAGAGTAGCTTCTGTTGCTAAAACTGCAGGATGACCTAAATAATAACTTGCAGTCAGCTTTTGTCAAATACTCAGCCAGATTACAGAAACTTCAAGAAATTTCTCCAAAGTGTGAAAGCTGTGATCCAAAACACTAAAACAAGTGCTTTTAGCAGAAAACAGCTATGAGAAATCACAGAATTACAGAAGCCCTCTATAAGTGATCCATCACTAAGAAGATCATAAGATAGTTTCTATTTTCTTTTTCTTTCTCCCACCTGATCAGTCTCTTCTACCACATATGTGTTTCAAGCCAAGTCTAAATTTTATGTTAGGATTCAAATTGCTGCACCTCACTTCTTTGTAGGAGTAGTATACATACAAGACAGAATATATTGTGCTTGAGGACTAGGATGATGAATAGAAAATAACCTAGAAAAAAATGCACTTCTTCTTTAAACAGATATTTTAGACACACATCTAAATGAGCTTTTGCCCCAGACCAGGTCATATCTTATATTTCTCTATAGTTCTAAATGCTAGTTTCTTTTATATTTACATTTTAGCTCTATCACAAAAGTGTAGAATACATTTTATTTTCTTCTGTGGTGTGGCAGAAGGGAAAAATAAAACCCAAGCAGACAAAAAGAGATCTCTGGTGTTATTTTGCATTATATTTAAATATTGATTTACTTTGTGTTTCAGAGATCTCTGCCTATTTTTGGACTGGCACTTCTGTGACCTACAACTTTCAAGAATACTACACATTGGCTAAAAATTACAGTTCTCATGCTTCTTCTTTCTATGCTGACATGACACTGACCAGGGAAGCAATTACACTTGCCTTTCGAACAACGCGGACACCAAGCTTACTGCTCCATGTCAGCTCCTTCTACAAGGAATACCTCTCAGTCATTCTAACCAGGAATGGTGAGTTTTCAGATTGGATGTCTGGAAACACTGATGAACGTCCTAACTGTCAGCTCTAATTCTCTCTGATTTCCATACCTGAATCACAAACTACATGTTGTCCTGATGTTTCTTTAGATGGCTCATTTTTCACCTGCGTCAAACATTCTTTCCATGTGAAAAACATTCCTCCTACTGTAATTTCATCTTTCCCTACTGTTTTTTTATCATGTTGTCAAAAATTGTTATTTCTAAAAATCCTTTAGAAATTTTTGGGTTTTAAAGTTTGGAAATAAAATTAAAATTTATCTGTGTTGTGTTCTACTCATGAGCCCTATTAATTGCCATTGTCAAAATAAATAATGAAATAAAATACTTTTAGAAGTGCATTATCCATTTCCCAAATTAATCAGAGGTAATTTCATTAAATTGATTTCATGAGCTACTTATATACCTGTGAAAATACATATATATATACATAACTATTCAAATACATGTAACATTATTGATGTTTCTATTTAAGCTGAACATTAATTATTAGTTGGATTCTTTTCCATTCTTTCATTTAGGTTGTTTTTTTGTTGGTTTTTTTTTTAAGTAAAATAACCCTGCAGACTAAGTTAAATCTTCAGGTTTATTATAGACTCTTTGCAGTCACAGTTGTTCCGTACTAGAGGAAGGTTCTGTGCTTCCTTAGACATGTATTTGGATATAGAATAGCTGTATTATCCTCTATGTCATGCAACATGAAACATGTTTTGCTCACAACTGGCCTGAGTCTGGCATGGGCCTTGATTTCTGGAGCATGAGCAGAAAGTTGTGGTCCATCTGCAGCTGAGAAGGAACTTCGGACCAGGAAACTACACTGCCTCTGTGCTCTCTTCTGAGTCTTTGTGTGATTATTTGTGTTTACAGATGGCATTCTGGGAGCTAACAATAAGGAATGGAAAGGAATGGAAAGGGAGTTAGTACACTACATTCTACTTAATTTTCAAATGGTCAGAAGTTTACAGGACTGAAGAGGGAAAACATTATTCAAGAATTATATTTGATAAGTCACAATTATGAGAGCTAGCAGACTGAGTCTTTCTCATCTAAATTTTGAAAGTAATTATAAAATTTCTGCCAAATTTTAGCTCAATAATCAAAATTGAGACAGCTTATGACTATTTTTGCCACTATATCCTGCTTCCAACATTGCTATTATTCATTCTGTTGCCTTTAATTTCTCACTTGTATCCATTTCTGATGGCTAAGTCCTTAAATAAATCAAGCATTTGTTTTGCCCTTGAAGTACTCCTGTGAAGGAGTATATGATCTATACTGTTTATAGTGTGTGTAGTGTGCTACCCCTTTCCTTTCTTTATCCCTGCAGGAAGTTTACAGATTAGGTATAAGCTAGATAGCCATGAAGATCCTGATGTCTTCGGCATCAGTTTCAAAACCATGGCTGATGGACAACTACAACACGTGAAGATTAATAGAGAGGAGGAAACACTCTTTGTAGAGGTAATTCTTTTGAGGGGGGAAAAAAGTGGGTTATCATAAAAAAATAGACAAGCAAAATGAAGTAAATACTTGCAACAAGGCAATTGCCCCCAAATACAATGTGCCTTAATATCTCAATTAATCAAAGCAAACTTAACACTCATAATTCACAGTCAATGTTAGCCAATCTCTTTGATGTAAATTCTGTTTGTTTCAAAATGTCAGTATCACCTCATAATATTAAATGAAAATCCAATTAATTGTTTGATGGTTAAACTTTGTAAATTTGGTAAATGTGTATGACTGCTGTTGTTGCAGGTCTTGCATTTTCAGTTTTTTAATTTAAATTTTGCACTAAACTACAGTACAAATATATTACCAACCAGATAATAATTTAACTCTATTCTTAAAACTTTCTTTGGTTTCTTTTACTTCATCAAAGGAGCATAGCTATTAGGAGAATATTTTTTATATTTTTGTGGAAATACCATGATGAAATAGAAACATATATTTTGCTAATTGTTCATACTAACATCCAAAAAGTCTTTTTTTTTTTAACTTTAAATTCAAAATACCTATATGATACAATTTAGTATTTTTAGGCTAGAACTTGGGTTTGTAAGGGTACTTGGCTTGAAGTTGTTCTAGAGGTACCCTGAGAGGCAGAGTATTTACACTATTTTTGATCTTTATGAAGTTAAATATTGAGTGCCTTTTTAAAATGAAAAGAGGCTTTTTAATATTCTTAAAGGTTTGCTATTTTTATTCATCTTAGAAGTGAAAAAGAAGGAATCAGCCAAATCAATAAGATAAATAAAAGCGTATTATATAGGATGCTTAAGAATATGAGTTACAATCAGTGATCTGAGGAAGCTGATAATCTATTTCCTGATGAGTTCTTATACTATAAATAACAAATACTTCCCTGAGACCCTCTTATTTTTAGCCTTGATCTTACCTGCTTTTTTGAAAATATTGACTATCTCGTCCATTATTCTACTTTGTTCCTCACTCTATCATTCCATAGGTTAACCAGAATGAAAGAATGAAGTTTATTCTGTCTTCAGGCACAGAATTCAATGCAATCAAGTCTCTCACACTTGGCAAGATTTTAGGTAGGTGGAACACTGCAGTATTTTCTAAAACATGGATCAAAAATGTCATCATGGGGCATGAAAAATAATAACACAAATGTCATTGAAATACATTTGTTATTGTGGATTTACTTAGACGCAGAGTTACAATCAAGGTAGAAACTCCAGTCTCGTTGAAATACAGGTATAATCACAAATAAGTGCTTCCTGAAAAAATTATCAAGTGGGTTCCATTAAAAATAATTGTACACTTCTCTCTCATTTTGCAATCAAGCATTTAGAAGCAACACTTTGTTTTCTATTCTGGAGAAAAAACAAATCAAATTGAGATCATATCAAAGATGATATAATACTATTAATCACATATCGTATTTGAAAAACTTCCTGTGATTAGGTTTTGATGTAAACAGTGAAGAAAATGGTAATGTAAGTAAAATCTTTGAGATTCTTTGTCTCATGATGATTCTTCAAAATACGTTTGTTTCTCTGCAATAATGATCAAAATGAAATTTACCTATCTACAGTGACCATTTTCTTTTATGTTCTTAAAAGAAAATAGCAATAGCCTGGACTAAAATTCTCAAGATCTTGTTATTTTCATACCTTTCACATTGGTAAAACCCAGTGATAGAGGAAGATTTGGTGCTGGTACAAATTTAAAGGATATTACTCTTTCCTCTAAAGTAATTTCATAGAATCTTAGAATGTTTTGAGTTGAAAAGGATGTAAAAGATCGCCTAGTTCCAACACCCCTGCTGTGTGCCAGAACACCTTCCTCCAGACCAGGTCATTCAAAGCCTCATCCACTAGCCTTGAACACTTCCCATGAGGATATGCACTGTTTCCCTGGGCAATCTATTCCAGTATTTCTCACACTCAGAGCATAACATTTCTTCTTCATTTCCAGGTTAAATCTACAATTGTTCAGTTTAAAGCCATTTCCCTCTGTCCTATTACTACATGCATATGTAAAATGTCACTCATCAGCTCTCTTGTAGCCTTCTTTAGGTGCTGGAAGGCTGCTATAAAATCGTCTTGGAGACTTCTCTAGGCTTGAACCCCAATTCCCTCAGTCTTTCTTTATAGGAGAGCTGCTCCAATACTTTGATTGTCTTCACAGTCCTTCTCTAGACTTGCTCTATCAAGTCCATGCCTTTCCTATGCTGGGGACCCCGGAGCTGGATGCAGGGTTCCAGGTGGGGTCTCATTGGAGCAGACGAGAGGTGCAGAGTCTCCTCTCTTGCCCTGCTGGCCACGCTGCTTTGGATGCAACCCAGAATCATGGAATGGCCTAGATTGGAAGGGACCTTAAAGATCACCTCGTTCCAACCCCCTTATGATAGGCAGGAACACCTTCCACTAGACCAGGTTTCTCAGAGCTACATCCAACCTGGCTGTGAACAGTTCCAGAATACAAATGGCTTTTGGGCCGCAAGTGCACTCTGCTGGCTCATATTGTGCTTCTTGTCCACCAGCACCCCCCAAGTCCTTCCCCACAGGGCTGCTCTCAATCCACTCACCCCCCAGCCTGTGTTGATACTGGGAGCTGCCCAGATCCAGGTGCATAACTTTGCACTTGCCATTGTTGAATTTCATGAGATTCGCTCGGTCCCAGTCCTCAAGCCTGTCAATGTCCCTCTGGATGGCATTCCATCTCCCATGTGTGTCAACTGAACAACTGAGTTTAGTGTCATCCACAGACTTGCTTCAGATGCACTCAATTGTACTCTTGGTCTTTAGAGAGGATACTGAACAGAAGTTGTATCAGTGTGGGTCCCAGAGGTGCACTACCTATCACCAGTCCCTATTTAGACATTGAACTATTGCACACAAATGTTTGGATAAGGAGATCCAATTGATTCTTTATCTGTCAAATAGGTGGTTCTTGTTTTCAATTATGAGTGTTATCTAGAAAAGATAAAAGAATAATTTTAAATATATAATAAAATTCATACAATGATAGTTATTATTATAAGAACAATTGCCAAATGCTAAATAGCTTAAAATGTATTAAAGAAATTTAGAAACCACGTTTATAGACCATATAAAAAAATCTTAATTATTATTTAGTTTTCATTAGGAGAATCTCAGTGTAGCTGATTTCTTTTCTTACTTGAAAACTAAGCAAGTACCTCTAACACAAATAGAAATAAATACTTTTGAAATGTAGATTTTATATATAAAATTCACACTCCAGAAAAGAACTGGTATGTAGATATGCATAGAAAAAGGAAAAGAGAATGATCACTTAATCATAACTTTAAAGCAATATTAGCTGAAATATAAACTACTACAAGAAAATTTTTACAAATATTTCCGAACTTTACAATTTGTTAATAAAATTGAATCAGGAATATATAGTATTTTGAAGTGTAGTAGTTTATTGCAGTCACACTCACATCACAGTGACCAGTACAGAATAAAAGCTTATTTTATCTTTGTTATCAAATATCACATCAAAACTTTTATCAATTTTCTCAAAAATGCATTTGATGAAATTTATGGAAATGTACATTTTCAGACAAATAGTCTATTGGTCTTTTGACCAGAACCAATATTGTCTCTTCCAAAGCGCCATGCAATTACAAAAATTCAGAGGTGGGATTTTCTTCAGTTGTATGATGGCTTTGCAATGACCCAGCAGGGGAAAGCACAGAGTTACAATGACCTGTGGGGCACTCAGCACAGTTTGTTTCAGAATCTGTCCTGAAAAATATGTATGTTTCTCCCCTTTCAAAGGAGAGTTACTATTTCTTCTAGAAATCTGATTGCTTTGGGTTCTGATTCCTATGAAGTCCTATCTAGAGACAGGAGAGGACTTCACGAAGGCAGAAGAAAAAAGTAATGAGCACGTGTTGAAGTGAAGAGGTCTAAACATAAGGAGTTAACAAAATATGAAATCATGTATTTCTTGTACTTGAAAATGTTGTTCAGGAAAACTAGACAAGGAAGCTTTTTTTAAAAAAAGAATTAACTTCACTTGAAGTGTTTTTCTGAGCTCTTCTGCATATGAACATGGCTCAGTATTTTTCTTCAAACAAGACTTATGTAGAATCTCATGCTCCAGCTGGATCCCTGTAAATCTGTGGGACCTGCTCCATATAGAAGGAAGAATACTCAGAAAGCTGCCTGATGTCACTGCTAGGCTTCTCTCAGTGGTTTTTGAATGATGGAATCTGTACAAGTTCCAGTTGACTGAAAGCTTGCTCATGTTGTCCCAGGTTTCAATAAGGGTAAGAAGACTGACCTAGGAAACTACAGGCCTGTCAGTCTTGCTTCAGTGCCTGGTATAATTATGGAGATTATTCTGGAAGGCATTGAAAAACAACTGAAGGACAATGCAGTCATTAGTCACAGCCAGTACAGGTCCATGAGATGAAAGTCTTGCTTATCTAACCTGATTTCCTTTTATGACAACATAACACACCTCATTGATCAAGGGAAGCCAGTTGACGTAATCTTTTTCAGTAAATCTTTTGAAGCTGTCTCTCACAGGATGCTTCTGGACAAAATGTCCAGCCCATGTCTGGATAAAAACGTCATGTTGTGGGTGAGTAGCTGGCTCACAGGTCAGGCACAAAGGGTTACAGTGAATGGGGTGACATCAGACTGGGGACCTGTCACTGGTGGGGTTCCACAGAGCCCCACCCTCAACCCTATGCTCTTCAATGTCTTCATAAATGACTTGGATGCAGGACTCAAAGGTACCATAAGTTTGACCATTATACTAAATTAAGAGGAACTATTGACTCCCTTGAAGGCAGAGAGGCCCTGCAGAGAGACAGCAACAAATTAGAGAGCTAGGCAGTTGCCAACTGTATGAAGTTTAACAAAGGCAAGTTCCAGAATCTGTTACTGGATGTAAGGACATAATGGAAAATGAGATTCTGGAAAGCAATGCCATGGAAAGGCACCTGGGGGTCTTGGTCAATGGCATGTTGGACATCAGTCAGCAGTGCCCTGGTAGCTAGGGGTGCCAGCCCTGTCCTTGGGGGCATCAAGCACAGCATCACCAGGCAGGCAAAAAACAGGATTGTCCCACTCTGCTGTGCTCTAGGCTGGAACAGACTCACCTCAAAGTGCAGTTTTGGGTGATGTAATATAAGATATAAAGCCATTAGAAGGCCTCATAGTTCTTGTCTAAAAAGTTCTGAAGGAGCTATGTGTCTGCTGACTTTCTGCTTGACTACTTCACAAGGACAAATTGTTGAAGTAGAGTTAAAGAAAGATAGTGTGTTTTGGTTTTGAGGGATCCTTTCTTGTTTGTTTGTTTTATTTAAGAAGACAACGTAAGTGGAGTAATTTTGTCTATGGTGAACTTGAGCACACTTAGGAAATTAATTGCTGTTAAGATACTTGAGGATGAGTTACTTCAGTTTGCTGCAATATACTGTCTCAAATAAACAACTTGTGAGTGTTTTTGAGTGTCACTTACAGTCAGTTAAATTTTATTTTAGCAGGAAAGTGGATGATGGTTGTCTCCCCTAAGCCCTTTCACTTTATCATCAAGATTTCCTGATCCAATATAAAGCTTTACTTTATCCCAGCAATATTTTCCAGGAGTCAAGTGAAATCAAAGGATTTAAAATATTCCTTTCCTATTATACATATATGAAGTTTAAAAAATTATTCATATAGGACCTGAAAAATAATAGAAACCACTCTCCTCTTGAGGATTTCAATCTGACTCCTTTTAGAGGTATATATTTTTATCACAGGAGGTTTGTGAAAATGTTTTCTTGCCACTTCAGTGTTAATTTTTTCTTAAAACATCCCATCCTAGCAGATCCTTCTGTGCATTAAGGCAGATATTGAAAACAGCTGCAAAGAAAGCAGAGACAGTTAAACAGGCAGTATCTTATGTAATCCATAAGAGTCAGGTGAGCTTTTAGCTGACATCCATCTCTCTAGTAGTCTATCATCACTGCAATAAGCAGAGATTAGTTGAAGAAAATGCTACTCTGCTGTTTTGCAACATTCTGCCTGAACATATTATCCCATTTTTTGCTATTAACCTAAATTTTATTGAGGATTGCACTGTAGAACTTTAAATTATTATGGTAGTTATTGTAAAGATCACAAGTTCATTTGTGGGTTCCAGGACATGTTGGAAGTGAAAATTAATGAGGTTAAATTCCCATTTTATTTGCAAATTTATATTACTTATGAGTCCTCCTTTTATAACTAGTACTTACAGAGCTTTTGCTTAAATTAGAGCTGTCATAGTAAATAAACTGTTTGTTTTCTGCATCGAAAGTGGTGCATTAGTGAGCATTACCTGGTGAATTAACAGAGTTTTAATATTCACAGTGCTTGTCACATGAGTTCAGAAAGGCAACTCAAGGGAAAAAGTGAGGAGGTATCTTCTTTTGTTTTTTTTCCTCCCCCTTTGTAATACCAATAATGGTAACATCTTTTAAAATGTATAGTAAGTTGGAACACTATTCATTTTTTAAAATTTCACAAAAATATCTTGGTGGATTTCCAGGATCTGAGGATCTGTCATCTTCAGGGTTTTTATTTTGATGGATTTGATGGCGCTGGAAGGGATTAGATGTCTGAGTCTATAGAATGAATATGTTCCAAAAATGTTTATTTATGAGAAGAAATCCAATAAAATGCATATTTTGGTTGCAATTTAATTTAAATATTTTATTTGCAATAGAAAATTTTTGCTTTGGAACTTACTATAATAATTTAAAAGCATTTCCCTCAGCAGATTAGCAACTGTCATCTGTTTAACAAAAAAAAGGGAAGGAGGGGTTATATATGTATCTGTCTTTTCATTAAAGTCAGAAAAGAAAGGGGTTCAGTGAATCTACATATGTTGCTGCAACTCAGATATTCTCAGAGGAACACAGGTTAATTATTCATTTATTCTTCTGACACTTTATTTTGTACATTTGCACTATGATTAATTGTGTTCTGTTCCTTTTGATTAACAGAAAACAGCGATGTAGATGAGGAGACTATGAAGGCAAACTCTCAGGGGTTTGTTGGCTGTCTATCTTCAGTGCAGTTCAACCACATTGCTCCTTTGAAGGCTGCACTGCACCACAGTAGCTCAGCCCCTGTCATTGTAAAAGGGCGTTTCACTGAATCCAACTGTGGTACTTTAACTGGAGCTGACTCAACATCAAGTGAAACAACCCATTCATTTGCAGGTAGCATATGGTTATCACTTGTTCTGATCTCTGAAGTAAAATCCAAATAGAATACTCACGACCTGAATCACAACTGACTTTATTTTTCCATGTGAGTTAACATCTCAGGAGTAGTTTGTAAATAATTCTCTTTTATATGTATTTACTTCCTTTTCTCTAGCCTTTCTCTTTTCATCTGAATGTTTACGTTTTTCTTTTTATCTCTGAAAAGTGTAATTTACATTCATGTTCTATGCATGCCTACTGACCCACACTACTGCCACTGTATCATATTGTAAATGAACTGTAACAGTGTGAGAATTTCTTAAAAAAACATGTCTTCTATTTGTCTGTCATTTTCTTTTCTTTTTTTTTATTATTTTTTTCTGCTGCAGATCATTCTGGACCAATAGATGAGGGAAAGCCCTTAGCTAATGCAATCAGAAGTGACTCTGCAATTATTGGAGGTAATAGGGACCGTAACAAATCCACAGGAAACCTTCTTTTCTAACTGTGAATCTGTCAGTGATGAAGTCACTTTAGCTTTGTGTGCGTACAGAAACTAGTAAAAATTTTTAATTTCACTATAGTTGGCAGATAGATAAAAGTCAAGCATTGTTTTAAAATACAATTGATCACACTTGTCTTATTACATAAATTTATGCCATATTTCCATATATTGAAACATTCTGCTGAAAAACAAGGCAGTAAGGACAGAATTTCAACCTACATAATAGTGGTGTCTACGACTTTAAAAAATGCTTGCATTTGTTGAAAAAAGCATATATTTAAGAAAGAAACATCATTTCTTCTTGACTTTGCCAAAAAATTATCTTTTGCTACAAAGTCAGTTTTAAAATCTTCTTTAATAAATCTGAACAACAAAGACTTTTTCTTGAGAATATGAGGTTTAACACTGCTTGAATCAATCCTCTGGCAGTCTGAGGAAATTTCATCCTGGTTTCTTGTTTGGAAGGCAATGTACTCTTGGAAAGAGTACACTTGCATTGATTTACAGCTTAAAATGCATGTTACAATAATAATAATAATAATAATAATAATAATAATAATAATAAAAAATAGTGTTGCTTTGGAATACAGTATTTTCTTCCTATTTCTTTTGGACATTTTTATCAGCTCAAATAGAAGTACAAATAATCATTCATAAACTTTTTTTCAAAATATTTTTTTTATCATAGGAATAGAGGAGGAACCATATAGAATTCAGTTACTTCTGAAGTGAATATGGTGATAGTCCCTTTACTGTTTATCCCTGTCAGAACAAATTAGAGCATAAAGCTTAGGATAGATATGTGTGTTTAAAGTACAGGACTGATAATCAGGATATACACATTCCATCACTGTGCCTTTCTGAATGATTGTCCTTAAGATACATCTCACGAATCTTATGTGAAGGATTCATCTAAGATGGAGACTTATATGAATTCTACCAGTTCTGTCTCTTTAGCAGAAATGAGGAGTACTCAAGTGAGCCTTAATAGGGACAGTTCGGGGTTGGGGACCCTCATCAGAAACTCAACTCCTTTTACCAGTGTTGAAGCAAGTATGTGTCTCTATCAGTTCAAATTTTCTTTCAAGGCATAGTATCTTCTCCTGTGATAATCACCCTCTGTAAGAATTTCTAGGAGTATGTCTTCTCTTGGGAGGATGTGAGGAAATAAAACTTGTTTTCACTCACGATGTTTTGGCAGTATAATTCTGTTTCAATATGCAGAGATTTTGACAGAAAGGGCAGTGGGATGAAAAGGTCACCCACTCTGTCTTTTAAATTCTGAAAATATTTACTTTCTAAGAGTTTTTAAAGCCTCAGTAGACAAAGGAGATAGTGGAATTTAGTAGAATAAAACTGTCCAGGCTTTTCATTGAAGTTAAAATTGCTTAGATTCATGAATGGTTGAGTTAGAATAAGAAACTGCAGTCACTTTTTTATCTTCCATTTAAACAATGATACCTGCTATGGTCAGTGCATGCAAAAGCACACTGCATGACCAGTGACCTCTGGTCAAGACAGTAGTACCAAGGATACTAAAATGAGGTATTAAGCCTAAAAGCTTCCCTTCTTGTAAAATTATACTTATGTCTTTATAGTTTTATACGCATCAAATGTGAATTTTACCGCTGATTTCAAGGAAGGTCAGAATTTAAAAATATGTTTTCTGAGATTTCTACATGTTTAGCTTAGTATAAACTTGCTTTACTGTTTCAAAAATATTATTTTACATAAATATTTTTACATCAAGATCACTATGTACTAGATAACAGAGTGGGGTGGGGATTTTTATGTGTGCTAACAACAAAATAATTTTTTAACTTGAAGCTATAATAGTTGCAATCCTTTCAAGATAATAATAACAATACTTTTTTTTGTTATTAAGCACATTTGGGAATACACAGTCACAATTTTTCTACTTCTTGTGTTTGTTTAAAAGTCAAAACAAAGCAAGCCATGCAACATTTAGTAAAATTTAAGGTTAAACATCCTTAAATTAATATAATTGAGAATGGTATCAGTTCAGCTACTTCAGACAAAGCAAGTTTATAGCAAAGTCCTTAGAGAAAGCATTTACTGTGACTGAAATAAAATAATGACTTTTCTAGTTAAATTAAATTTTAAAAAATTACTCAGATTGCAAAATCTGTTTCAGAGAAGGATCTACTGTATTAAAACCTTTATATTCCTACAATGATGGATGGCTGCCCCCAGTAGAGGTCAAGAAAATTGGCATGTCCTGAATTTTGGATTTATCTGTGTTTATCTACAGTGCTAAGGGACTAGGTATTTTTATTTTTCTTGCAGTGGTGACCAAGTTGTGCAACAGACTATCCCTTTGTCTATTGTAACTGAGACACTGCATTACAACTGTTTTCTAGACTGCTTAGTGCTCTTTCCATTCCAACAGCCTAGACCTATTTTCTGCCTCTTTGACAAACATGATCCAGTTCCCTTCTGTTTCCTCAAATTCCTCTCCTGCCCATCCTCTGACTCATGAAGCTCAGGTCCTAAGACCATTATGACAGGATGAATGAGAAAGAGAGAAGATGGGTTGGCAGTCTGTAAGGTCTTGCTTATCTCTGTGAGAAGTATCTCACCTTACTGTTCCTTCTCCACAGTGGCTTGAGTTCCCAAACTAGCGGAGATCTAGGCCCTGACAGTGAAGGAATAAAATAAAGCCTCTGATTGAAAATACTCTAAAGTCTCTAGTGGTTTTCCATTCAAAAATTTCAAAAATTATAATGATCTGTAGATTTTATATTACTATTAGTATAATTATTATTATTAATAGGGTGCAAAATTTCAAAACAATCACCATGAAACTTACACACTAGAGAGCTGTTTCTAATTTGAAAGGCAGCTATGTCTTCTCATTTCTCAGGCTTTCCTGTAAGCCCTCCCATTATGCAATGTGGTCATTCTTTCTTTGTCCTGCTCTCTGGCTTACGTGTTATTATTTTTCTGTCCTTCCTCATTACTTTTTTTTCTCTTTTCTTCTTGTAGGTGTGATAGCAGTTGTCATATTCATCCTACTTTGCATGACGGCCATAGCCATACGCATTTATAAAAAGAAAAGCATATACTCAAAAAATGAGGCAAAAGGATCTGAAAATGAAGACAGTGCTGAATCTGCATTGAAAAGTGAGCTCACCATGCAAAACACTGCCAGTGAAAATCAAAAGGAATACTTCTTCTGATTGTCATTAATGATTTAATCTAATAAAATAATGTGACAGTCTGACTTTCTTGCTAAGCCAGGGGGCTCTCACTGGACAGAAAAAGTTCTTGCACACTACTCTAAATGCAATGGATTTGAGACTTACTATACTTGATATGTTCAGTCTCAGTGATTGCTGTAGCGGGCCTCTTTAAATTACATGCATTTCTTAGCTATTATACCGTAAATGCATTTTATGTAACAGTGAATTAGATATTGTAGCCAATTTCATTGTTGGTAGTTTCCGACTGTTCTAATGTGACCTTCTACAAATGAAGTTTAATGTACACACTGAATATGATTTTTGAATGGGAAAATTGTTATGAATTTATTCCTATCATTTTCTTTAAAATTTGATTGATGATTTTTGTTCAAGGTGAAAGGTAGATTCTAATACTTTGTGTTACTAAAGAAATTCTGCTTTGCTGCATTATGGTGATCCGTCTTACTTCCCCAAACTGAAAATGCCTTTTGAGCTGCTGTTGGCTTGTGTCAGCATCTGCTTGTGAGCCATGGCATTTGATGTCCAGAACAAACTGTATTTATTTCCCCTGAGATGTGACTAATACCTTCATTATCCCTTCCTTTTGGCAGGCTTAACAGAACTGAAGAGTGTACAGTGGGTTGAAATATTTTAAAATCTCTTTTGCAGTAGATTTTCACTTACAGTCAGATGATGGCACCAAAACACTCACACACATTCTGGGCATTTTAAATTAAATTGGGGGGGAAAAAGGACAAGAACTTTGTTTGGAAAGATCAAGTAAAACACTAAGGGTAGTTAATTTATCAAGAGTGGAAGCACCAAAAGATGATCAACATTACTGTTCCTGGAAATTAGTGATGATGCTTCTGTCAAGAAGTTAAGCTCAGTGCACTATCTGGGATGTATTCGCTGGAACTATTGTATCTATGATTTGCCCCAGACCTCAAGACTAATTTTTTCTAAGTTATAGAAATTATACAGTGTCTGCTACATGAGTACTTTCATTTGCACTCTTAATAGTACCTACTATATGTCTGTGAGATAAGGTCTGATTACAACCCTCAAAATTAAATAGGTGCTTACTATGCTGACAAAGTAAATGAAAGCTATCTATGTTGTTAGACAGACAAATTGTTAGATATGAAGGCTAGGTTTAACTTGTCTACAAAGAAGGTTGTAAGGTCATTTTAGACAGCACAAGGTAACTGAAATATCCGTGTGGCCTGATGTGAATGTCATAGGTTCTACAGAAGGTATATGTCTTTTGGAAGAGACATGCAGGAATTGTGCATCATAAATAGCATTAGATGACAATTTTTACATAACTGACCCACACAAAGCATTTTTCGGCTTTCCCCATTCAGATGACTGAGTGTCTAGAGCTTGGATCTGAGAAAACAAACAGGATTTCTGTGACCTTCTAGACTTGAATTTGAAATTTAAGTATCTTCCAGAATTGATTTATATCTACTCCCATTGAAAGCAATGAGAACTCTCATTGTTATTCTATTACAAAAATTGAAGCTAGATCCTAGATTGTTAAGTTTAGAAAATGTTTATCATAGGTGCCCAATAACATTATAAAGATATGGACAACTGACATGGTATGCTAAATCCTTTTAAATTTCTTTACATAACAGGTAATTGTAAACATAAACGTCCAGCAGATATTTTAGTTTGAAACTTATTTTCTTCCATCAGTCTTTACTTTCTATTTTCAGAATTCACCATTCTTTTCTATGTCCCTCTATACAGATTTACTTAATTTTTAGGAAAAAAAAAATTCATTTTTTTGGGTGCCTGGATGTTCTGCAATCATAAATTGTTCAGATTAACATGTAGCGCTTTCTTGTTTTCATTTTTGCAATTTTGTTTGCATCCTTGATAAATGAATCAGGTTGAGGACCTGGGATCAAGAACTGTATCTATGTTGTGGATTTGATGTAGTTTGCTTAATGATAAGAGGTGACCTTTAGGAAAGCCAGAGTACTGGACTATTCCCAATAAGTGACAAAAATATCCTGTTTATGGATGGGGAGTGGTGGAGGTGAAAGCCTCACATGAGTCATGACAAGAAGACTTTGAATTACTAAGTTTACTACTTTGAGCCTTCTCATCTAATTACTTTGAAATTAAAATTATGACTCCTTTTTGAGGCTGAGACCTAAGTTGCATTAAATTCAAGAGGGGTCCTTCCATGGACTTTCTGCAACCAAAGCCTCTGCATTTCAGATTTTCCCTTTCTGCTACGGACATGTAGGTATCCACCTCTTAGTGCCACTTATATCGACAGAGTCATCTGCGGGGATGTGTCCCGGTCAACTCCATTTTTTATCATTGTAGGATGTAATAACAGTGTGGGACAAAACCTACAAGACAATGATGATTATAATACACCAAAGCAAATATTTTGATTGAATGATAAAAGACAGATTGTCTTTTATCTTAACTCTCACATAAGAGTAGCTTATATAAACCTAAGAAGTCCTAAAGTCTACCCACAACAGGACAAGTTGGAAGAATGTAAACCTAACTTTTCAATCACTTGCTCTTTATTTTATTGCCTTGTAAAGTTTTATTGTGTGTCTTCATGGAGAGAAAGTTCTCTTTCCTTACTTCATTTGGTTCCAAATGAATATTTTCTTTCCCTGTTCCTCATAATTTTTAAAAGGAACAGGAAGGGAAAATCTTAGTACAATCCCTATTTCACAGACTATCTAAAAAGGTGGATGAAGATAAAAATGCCTGTATGAGTGGCACATTATTTCGTTCAGAGACTTATTTTAAGACATTTTATTCTGTGAGGGATTCTAAGAGGGAAAAGATATATGGATTTTGTTGAATGAACATCTGTAGATTTGTAGAATAAATCAATTACGTTTCCCTGAAGATGCAAATGCCCATTTTCATCCGTAGGAACAGTGATCATATGTTTGTCACCTTAATCTAAAATATACATATTTGAAATCAATGAAGCGGCATTTTTCATTACTTGCTGCATTTCTATGGGGATAAAAAAATGGTGGCACCGAAGTGCGCTAAAAGTCATATAACATTGTGCTGTCCCTTTGATTCTCTATTCCATTGTGTGACTTTTCACCTCACCGTTAATAAAGACTTTTTAAAATAAAGTGAGGAAAATATTTTTTAAAAGAATTTGTATTAAAAAGTTTAAATCTGACAACAATATACTGATTTTTTTTTTCAACAGTAAATATATGTAGAAGTGCACATAATATATTGTTGAGTGTGGTTATTTATAGATATTTCGGAGCACTAATGCAACAAATTTGCTATGCATTGACACATTTTCCATGGCAAATACACTTTTTCTAAAGTACATTAGAAAATAAATAATGATATGTGTGCTGGTACATTTTTAAAGCTTTGTGTGGGCTCTAGCTACAAAGGGCTTATAATTATTTATGTTCTCAACATTTAGCGTATAAATATGATTTAGTTAGGTTTTGGGAAAACATTTTCCAATACATCCAGTGTTGTGTAAATGAAGAATATGTTATAAACCAAGTGCACAACTTAACATGAAATGTAGTAACAGTCAAAATAAATTTACAATATTGTTACTCTTGGCAGCAATGTACAAGGAAAAAGGCATGTAAAAGACAAAATTCCTTTAAGGAATCATCTGCATAAATTCAGAGCATGCCACTATTGCAAGTTAGCAGAGGATTGATAAGAAAATATCCTTTTGGTATAAAATTAATTACCTTTAGAAGTAATTGTAGGTGTTTACACTCAAGGCAGAGATATAGCCACATAAACCGTTTGATGCTACAGAAAAAATATTTCAAAAGTCAAAAAACCAAATTCTGAAAAAGCTTGTGCCCTAGTCTCTGAGTGCAATGCACATTCTCTGGAGTAAATATGCAGAAACATTTTTTTTTTTTGCAAATTAAGCACTTCATTCTGCAGCCAAAAGGATGGTAATTGCTTTGTGTTTCTGATAATTTAATGAGATTGTACATTATCAAGAAGAAAGAAAAGTAAAAAATCTTACGGAAACTAGAGCTGACTGAAAAGATACATGAGTAAAGGTAGGAAAGTAGTTTCAGGTTGGGGTTTTTTTAAGCTCACACAACAACACGCTAAAAAAGAATACAGAATAGAAAGGATGTGCCCTTTAAACCTCCTCTTTTTAGAACCTTCTCCTGGGGGTTTTTGGTGGTGGTGGTAGGAAAGAAGGGTTTAATGAGTTTTAGTACAGAAATTCTGAAGCTGCTAATTTGAGAAACAGAAACAAAACCACAAAGGTGTTCATAGACTGCTTTGCCAGGAAGTCATACTTATCTTTATTCTTGAAGGTCTGTCTGAAAAGTAATTTTTTACAAAAAACTGGCACTATTATTTGGATAGATTCCCCAAACATCTTAATTTTTGCTCTTCCCATTTCTAAGAAAAGAATCAAACATCACAATATAATCCCACAGAGATGGATACCGTTATGTCAAACACTGACATAAAATCTCACCTAAATTCGTATTAATTTCTGATGTATGATGAAATGTTGATGTTCCTAACATTTTGTGCAAATAGCATTGAATAAATAATTCCTAAACTTCTTATTAAACAGAATGGTAAATCCACAGTAAAAATCACTTTCAGCCTATGAGGAAATGTGTGTGTACACACTTGCGTGTAAATGAGCAATGAAGTGAGTGCTAAGATTCTTTAAATTTTATAATTTTCTTTGTATTATGTCAAATTCTGAAAAAACATCCAGAGCTCAGAGCCATCCTCCCCACACTCCCTACTTTTGGAAATATTCCAACCATTTCAGGAAATAGTTCAGATTTTCAGGGTTTTTTCAAGCGGGCAAAAAAATAAGATCTTGAAAGCTGCTCCAGGACTGTTAAGAGGTAGACAGCAAGACTGCTGGTAGAAAAGGTTGCAGCATCCCTCACACAC
>VXBI01000544.1:154450-192586 GCA_013397375.1 Toxostoma redivivum
AGAATGAAGGTTGAAACAGCTCAGATGGATTCTTCTTTTTCAAAGTGGTGAATATATAACCAAGAGCAGTGAATATACAGGAGGTCTTAATATTAGTGCAAGGCTTACATAAGGTGAACACATTAAATTGACAATTATTCCTAGTTAAGACCTAACACATTTTTATTGCCTCATGTATTTGTCTTGCCTTTTTATTTTTTATTACTTTAAATTATTTAAATTTGTTTTTTTTGTCTGGATACTTATTCTTAGAGTGATTTCAGAATTCTTTGCTCACATGAAATTTCTAAACCCTAAGATAAACTGAGAACTTAGTGAAATATATAGGGCATCTCTATACTTTCAATTCTTGAATTTACATAAATACCTCTTTAGCTTTGGAAAAATAATTCCACATAAATATTAGATTAGTAACTTTTCCACTGCAGAAAATGCAAGACAATGACTACAAAATAAAATGTTTTCCTCCATGTTATTTTTCCACGTGATTGTGGAAGCATGATATCACAGATGTTTTTAGTAAGTAAACGGGTAAATCTTCTATTAATACAGATTTCAATCAATGTTAGAAGGTATCCTTTTAATACGACAGTTAAAAAAAAAATTAAATTCAACTTTTGGATCAGGAGCGGATGACTACAATAGCTCATGAAACTGTCTTTTTTCCTCTCTTTACAGCTTTCTGCCTATTTATGATTCCTCCAAATGGATGGTGAAGTTTCCTATTTCCCAAAAACAGTGGAAATATAGAGCCTGAAGTGAGGAAAATTAGAAATAAAAGCAAAAATACTTCTTAGGTAATTGTGTTTGTTTCTTAGAATAGAGCTGAAAAATTTTTCTTCACACCTCTCTGTCAGTTCATTATATTCATTAAAACGTTATTCAATTCTAAACCAACAAAAGTGATGAGAGTCAAATTGATGGCATTCAGAGGGCTAAGGTATAAGGAAGCTAGCAATTAAAAAAGTCTGGAAACCTCTTTTTTTTCATAATCTTGTATGAAATATGTATGCATTTTATAATCTGGGTGAAACCACTTGACAGCAAGCAAGAGCAAATAGGATTGAGTTAAAATGTGTCTTCAGCTTCAGGAAAAGAGAAGGCACATTTTCATGGTATAAAGTTCTCCTTAGATCACCTACAAATAGTATATGTGTGTATTTAAACTTATGAATTTCATAAACTAGACATCAATAGTTCAAAAAGTGAATTTCTTTGCTAAATAAACCATGTAAGAAATTATAACGACGGACAACCTATCAGCCTCAAAGAAGTGGATATAAAAAGATTTTTAGACTAAGATTTTTGCTACATGGGAATCTTCTTTGTGGATTAAAATGAAATTGTCAGGAATTTATTTATCCACCAGCAAAAAAACAGCTTTGGAATCAAATTACTGAAGCAGATGTAGTAACACTTACTGCAGCTCTAGCACTGAGCAGGAGGATGAAGCCTTCAGAACCTCTTTTCCAGGATACGAGGCCTTTCTCAATGCCTCTACTTCAGCAAAAGAAAAAAAAAATGGACTCCTNGTCATCTTGTTTCTTTCCCCTGCTCTGTTTTTATTTTACCTCACTTTCACTACATCAAAGGCAAAATACTTTCAGCTTCATCACTTAAAAGTATTTTGTTATTACAGCAGGCATGTTGATTTGTAATTTTATATCACTTAAAAACAAAATTCATCCTTGCCTCACACTCACGGCCCAAAAAAGGGCTTTTTTAAAAAAATATTTTCCTTCNACTTAGTGAAATATATAGGGCATCTCTATACTTTCAATTCTTGAATTTACATAAATACCTCTTTAGCTTTGGAAAAATAATTCCACATAAATATTAGATTAGTAACTTTTCCACTGCAGAAAATGCAAGACAATGACTACAAAATAAAATGTTTTCCTCCATGTTATTTTTCCACGTGATTGTGGAAGCATGATATCACAGATGTTTTTAGTAAGTAAACGGGTAAATCTTCTATTAATACAGATTTCAATCAATGTTAGAAGGAATCCTTTTAATACGACAGTTAAAAAAAAAATTAAATTCAACTTTTGGATCAGGAGCGGATGACTACAATAGCTCATGAAACTGTCTTTTTTCCTCTCTTTACAGCTTTCTGCCTATTTATGATTCCTCCAAATGGATGGTGAAGTTTCCTATTTCCCAAAAACAGTGGAAATATAGAGCCTGAAGTGAGGAAAATTAGAAATAAAAGCAAAAATACTTCTTAGGTAATTGTGTTTGTTTCTTAGAATAGAGCTGAAAAATTTTTCTTCACACCTCTCTGTCAGTTCATTATATTCATTAAAACGTTATTCAATTCTAAACCAACAAAAGTGATGAGAGTCAAATTGATGGCATTCAGAGGGCTAAGGTATAAGGAAGCTAGCAATTAAAAAAGTCTGGAAACCTCTTTTTTTTCATAATCTTGTATGAAATATGTATGCATTTTATAATCTGGGTGAAACCACTTGACAGCAAGCAAGAGCAAATAGGATTGAGTTAAAATGTGTCTTCAGCTTCAGGAAAAGAGAAGGCACATTTTCATGGTATAAAGTTCTCCTTAGATCACCTACAAATAGTATATGTGTGTATTTAAACTTATGAATTTCATAAACTAGACATCAATAGTTCAAAAAGTGAATTTCTTTGCTAAATAAACCATGTAAGAAATTATAACGACGGACAACCTATCAGCCTCAAAGAAGTGGATATAAAAAGATTTTTAGACTAAGATTTTTGCTACATGGGAATCTTCTTTGTGGATTAAAATGAAATTGTCAGGAATTTATTTATCCACCAGCAAAAAAACAGCTTTGGAATCAAATTACTGAAGCAGATGTAGTAACACTTACTGCAGCTCTAGCACTGAGCAGGAGGATGAAGCCTTCAGAACCTCTTTTCCAGGATACGAGGCCTTTCTCAATGCCTCTACTTCAGCAAAAGAAAAAAAAAATGGACTCCTTTGGTGGCTGGTAACTGGTGCACGGGGATGAAATGAAGGAGAGATGATCAGGTGGCTGCTGCCATTATTTATTAGGCCCACTGAAGCTGTGCATCAAGCTTCCCTACATTTAATGCACATTTAATGTGGCATTAAATAATGAAACATTGTTTGATGGGCATTCAGGCACATACACAAGGTAATCTCTGCTGTACCAGAAAATGTGAAAGAAAATTTCGTAGTTTCTGAATCAGTGTAGTCACAGTCAAAGAATTTACTTTGAGGATTTTTAAGGAAAAGTTAGAATAAGAGACTGTACAAACCAGTACTAACATTAGAGACAGAGTGGAATAAAGATTTAGCAGCCTCCTAGGTCTATCTAAAAAAGTTTAAGAGTTCACAAAAATCTTGAAAATTATAAAAAGCATAAAGNCTTTTTTAAAAAAATATTTTCCTTCCCTGCAGCACCCACTGTGAGTTCTAATGGAATTTCAAGTTTCTTAATACCATTAGGATTCTTATCTGTTTCTTATACAGAATGAAACTGTAGAAAACAGTTTGTGAGGTTAAGTTGGAAAAAGATATGAAAATGTGAAAACAGAGAGCGACTGCTCTGTGAAGCAATATCAACAAATTGGGACTACTTGTAGCACATAAACAAAATATATAGTAGTGACATGATTATAATATTTAATTTTCATTTAGAATTTATTTACTGCAGCAAAAGATAGAAAACAGTCAAGGTAAAACTATGGCAGCATAGCTTGTAAGGCTTCTGTTGTTAACATTGCAGCATGTGCTGCAAGCATTCTCGTAAATAATGGCACCAAAAATGTGTTTTTTCTCAGTTCTGTTTCCCAGATTTCAAATATACAGAAGCAAAAGCCAAAGTAGCATGTCATGGTGGAAGACAAGAGGGAGATGATAAAGGTAGGAGTTCAGCTTACTGTTTCACTTGCTTGCAGTCAGAACCTTTTTCCTGTTATCTGAAGTGTTGTTCACTGCCCCAGAGCAGACCTTGAAAGTAAAAACAGAGGTCACTGGGCTGCCTGCAGGGAGGAAAAAATAGTCTAAAAATAAAGGTAGCCTTTCATATAATGCTACTTCCTAGTGCAGGTATTTTAATTTTACATGTAGGATGGATATCTCTAAAAATTTCCACCTCTAATTTTCTTTTTCTCTACTTGCAAAATCTGAGGGGTGCTTTGAAAGTTCATCCTTCATTTTGTTGAAGGATAATGTTTAATAATAAAGTAGAACTTGCAAATTTCATTTCTGATGTGTAATTTGGAGATAAGCTCTGAGATTTTTTTTGCAGCCAAGTAAGAATGGATTTGTCCTGTGATGCTGCAGATAAACAATCCAACAGACTAAGTCTACTGGGGTCCAGAATAAAATGTGTAACAGAGAACAGGTAAAAAATACACCTGAGAAGATGTGAGAAGAAGTAAGTAACGTGTCCTTGTCCCTAACCTTTGTACACTTGCTAGAGAGAAAATACATTAATAAAGAATACTAGGGTGGGTATACTGTATGTTAATTCTGAGTCAAAGTTCATGTTAGGAACACATAGTGGCAAATGTGTAAGTATTTCAGTCAAAATTAATTAGATTTAAGATTAGGTTGTTTCTGGTTTCATGGTGTATCATTTGCAAACCTCCCAGGCAGTAGTAAAAAAATATACCTTGTTGAGCTACCACGGGTCAGAAGGAAAAATAGATTATTATGCTTAATATCTTAAGAAGAGATACTAATATTGAAAACCTCTTTCTCAGCAAAACTGAATGATAAACGAATGGCCCTTGCAAACAGCAATATTGCTATTCCCTTGGTCTAAACCCCAGACATATTTCCAGGCTCACCCCAGTCTTTGGTGCAAAACTAAAAAGAAAAATATCCAGATTTCATTTTAAACAAGAACTCAGAGTCACCCTATACAATATATTTAAAAGTCGTAGTTTACCGCTGAGAATCTGGAAGACTTCATTTGTCTATAGAAGATACATTTTGTACTTCTCTCTTATTTAAAGAGGAGGTCAAAGTCCAAACAACTTTATTCTTGATAGAGAGCATGTAGCAACCTAAATGTAAACCAGAAAGAAAATATTTTTGTTCATGATTTGCTGTCCCTTTGCAAAACAATCCCTATGGTGAAGTCAGGGTGAAAAGCAGCAGACAGAAAAAAAATGGAGAAGAAAATATGAGTCTGAGGGGGTAAATAAAAGTTAAAAGGAATAAAAATATAGCTTGGAACCCAATCCATCCCAATTGCAAATGTTTCTTGTTTCATTCCCTGAGATATTTTGTGGGTCAAACAAAGAAAACCCTATTAGTGGTCAAGGTTAATTTATTCAATTTTCTTGCAAATAAATTTGGACACACAGTTTGAGTCAGCTCTGAGCCACAGAAAGCAACCTCAACTAGGTGATGTAATCAGCTGGAGGCTGCCATCCTTCATTCCTTCTTCCCTAATCTTTTTCAGACACTTGAAAGCGTCTTTCAGTATGCAACATAATGCTACATAATTACAACAAAATATTGCAGTATCTACTATATATTACAAAAAAAAAAAAGCTACTGTGTTATATATACTATATAGTAATGTTATAATGTTACATAGTATATTGTGCATATATTATATTGAGGAATTGTTGTAGACAATGTTGCAATATTTTCCTTAAAGCACCAATAAATTATTTCTGTTGCCATTATCACAAGAAGAACTGATATTTCATACTGAAGGAAAATACAGAGTCAAATGGATTTTTGCAGCCCTGTGTGTAATCGACTTCCAAACTTTAAGGCCCTGTCTCCTGGGGTTGATTAGACTATTTGCCTAAATCATAGTCTTATTGTTCAAGCTGGGGGAAAAAAGCTGGGGAAAAAAATGAAAATGTGCTTGAATCCTTTTCCTTTCCTTTGTGAAAGTCGCTGGCATATTTTTTCCATATTTCCCTATTTTCTTATATTGAAAAATATTGACAATGGTCTTAGATGTTTACAAATATATTCAGGTTTAAAAGAATGTTTATCTGACAATTATTAATCCTTTACTGTAGATGAGAAAGGATTAGGCCCAGGCAAGATACCAGGTTACAAAAGAGATTATATTTCAGATTAACCTAATAAATTTCAAAAATCATTCACTTTTAATCTCTGTCTAGATCCAAACTTCACTCTCAATGTGTTGCAAATGCAATGATAAATATAAATCTTCTTTGAACTTATAATGCAAAACTTGATTCATTCTGGTATACAAAAAATGCTAACATTCTTGACAAGTTCATACAGTTTATTGTAATTCATTCTTCTACTAGGTTAATTCCATATTTCACAATTCCTGCAGATTCCGTGATTATCAGTTTGCTCCTGCTTTATACCTTTGACATCTAGCTCTAATAATCTACACCTATATCCGTAACACTGACAGCTCTTTAAATAAGTAACTGGGGCAATGTGGAGCAGTACTGCATATTCAAATGCTGAATTATTTCATTTTAAGAACTCTATATATAACGACAATTTCACCATTTGAAATGTCATATCTGTACTTAAACCTTGAAAAAAAGATAATCCTGTGATATACTTGGTAGTAAACATCTGGCTGTCCTTTATTGCTGCCTACCACAAAAAAAAAAAAAAAAAAAAAACGAAAAGGCAAATCTTTTCAGAAGATCTCTAGCCATAAAAACAGATATCAATGCATATATGGTGAAAACAAATAGTTTAAATTTTTTTCCAAAACTGTCTTAATTCTGGGGTTCAAAGTTTTGAAAGCCATCCTTTTCTTATGGTTCAGGGCTCTTTTAATGCAAACACAGAGTATCACCTATTCTGGATCTGAATAATATATAATGTGTCCCTAGAAAATCCAAATCACCAGAATCCTTAAAAGTACAGATAATGGGAATTTATCTTCTTAATATAGTCTCCTTCCAGTGATGTTTCAGTGACTCATTTAACTGCTGATTTAGCAGTCTGCTCAAAGGTAGAGAATCTGAACCTGAGGTAGCAGTAAGCTGAAGAAGAAGATTCAGAAGTGAAAAAGGTACAATGGTGTTGGACATGGAGTAGCTCTGTCCATAGAATTTGGCACCAGAGCCAGGAAAGCAATCTGGTCATGCAATACTGAAATGTGATTTTCTCTTACCTGCCTACTGTGTTCTTGTTACTGACAGTTCTTATGGTTTAAAGATGAGGGTAAATATTAAGGAAGAACCAAAGGTGTACCAAGATCGTGCTCATTCCATGTGACCTACATCTGCCAAACCTAGTGACTTTATTCCAGATTTGGTTTTGATGTTGTCAGAAGTAAAGACTTTCATGAGACTCACCAATTAGAATTCTAAAATTACCCCTCTTCAAATTTTCTTGACTTCTCCAAGCATATTTTCTACAATTTGACATATGCCAAATCTCCTCTCTAAAGTATAAAAACAGAAAAAGACAGTCTGCAAAAGGAGAAAAAAGAAAACACCCTGAAGACTCTGGTATGAAAAACTGTAAGTCACTTTCCTTGCAAAATACACTATGCATCTGAAAATAAAAATAAAAATATCAAAGAAAACGTAGTATACAGTCTGTATAAGCTGTCTAAAAGCAGACATGAAAATTAGCTCTGCAGAAGTAGGAAATAAAGGTAACTTGGGAGTTCTGAACTCTTGAATGCATTCTTCAAAATTGAGATCTGAAGTTTGGTAGGAATTTTACTGCATAAAATGAATGAAAAAGAAGCCCTTATTAGTTTCCTTGAGACAGATCATTGTAGACATCTGATAAACAGCTGAATGTTAAGATGTTGTCATATTTATTAGTCTCCTACCACTGCTGCTTAATAATGGGTTATATGAATTTTTATCAGTGTTACTTTTTTTGGGTTTTTCATCCTTGAAACATCTTTATATAAATGGCCCAGAAGTAATGTGTAGTCTTAGGGATCATATTGGATATGGGATAAAATGGAAACAGCAAGATCTTTGATTTTGTATGCAAATTTCTCAAAAAATATTGTTGTAATTATTTATTTCAATTGATTTTTCTCTCACATGAGTGTACCCAACTGTGGCCATTGGAGATCAAGGCCAAAAGCTGGGTCTCCATACCATTTGCCAAGTTTCCCTGTCACTAAGTACAAAGTCTGCTGTATCAACTCTTTTCTGGGAACAGATAAAAAATACTCAGTTAGCACAGTGACTACTCAATTATCCATTGACCTTGGAGCTTGTTACCTGAAATGGCTCACATGAGAACATCAGCATTCCTTTTTTACCTGCCCATTTCAGAACTTATTCCATAAACTTTTGCCACTGTTTACATTATGTCTATCTAACAAAATTCTGAATTTCCTGGGTCCTAGAAGCCTTTATATCTGTACCAGAATTTAGCAATGATGTACAATTCACTAACAGAAGAACTGATGTATATTTCATTCACAGTTTACTGAATTTTCAAGGAAACTTCTAACTATTACGGAGAAATTACTTTGCTGTCAGTGGTTGATTTTTCCACATCCTAATAACTACAGTAATTTTTCTGTAGTTAAAAATCCAGTCTCAATCTCTGGGCCCTGGACCCTTACTTCTGTTAAAAGTTTCCATGTCCAACAATATTGCAGTTTCCTTCATTTTTACTAGCTCCAGAAATCTTCCCAGGCAATATCTAAGCAACAGATTTGTCACCTCCTGATTGAAATGTATCACTTGTTCTTCTGTGAAATCCTAAAAGGTAGAAGAGGCACAGTGGAAGAATAGCTGAAAGATCTTAGTCCCTGAGATGCTGAAGTACTTCAAAACAGTACTATTTCTTTGTATAAGGAAGGTCTGACCAATACATAAAATAAAAACTATGTTCGACTTGACTGATCATAATAGATAAGACTTTTTTCTCTTATAGTGTATTTTTTTATTTAATTACTAGTCCTTGTTCAATGACCAACAAACTCTGAATGAACATGATAGTACTATAAAAATATGAAAAATTCTCAGAAATTAAAATGGATAATGATCAGGAATTTATCATAGTGACCTGTGGATAAATTTAGCTGTCAACACAGCAAGGTCTGAGACACATGGGACAGTATAATAAGGGATGGCTTAAGGGGGACCAGGCTGATTATATTAGAGCATCTCAAATAATGCATTAGCATTCAGGTACCTGAATGCCAGCCCTTACTTGCATAATAATATATCTGTCAAATAATAAAGACCATCTCCTTTAATTTATTTGAAAACTTGCTGAGGTTTTAGGGAGTCTTTAATACCTAGGTAAAACAAGCATTTTTGAGGTAAGTACCAAAGAATTACTGCTGTATGAAACTTCAATGCTGTTTACTGATAATAAGTTTATTCTATGTTGAGACACATATTTTATTATTTCCTTACATTTTTTCAATTTTTTAACTCAGCTAAGAATTGCTTTTGTCCCTTTCCACTTAATGTTATTTTAAAAATAGGTTGATACTACTGTTCGGCTCTTTGCAGGACACATAAAAGTAGCAGATAAATTCACAGCTGATAAAGGTTAAACCTCTGAATTTCATTTGCCACTTTTTAGCCTGAATGTCTGACATAAGAATATCAGTATCATCTGTTATGAGGATATTTTTAAGTTAGTTTAATGTTCTAGTTGATTAAAAGAGCTGATAGAAATAGCATGCTTCTAGATTACTCTTTTTGGGTGGAAATATTTAAGTATTAACCCAATAAATATCTAACCTATAACATCATAATGAAAAGCAGTTTCACCTTCACCTTCTACTTTTTAGGAGAAAAAAAAAAAAGTTGCTCCTGGACTTTAAGATTCCTAACATGTACTAAAATGGAAAAAACTCTACAAGTAAATATGGTGAAAAAATTATTTTTTATGATCTCTTCCGGTGACAAGAGTGTTTTGCGTGAAATTATTTTCAAGGTCTACTATTGCTAGCTGAATGGAAAATAGGGCTATATAATACACATCAAGATGTAAAATTTGGCATATTTGTACCCATCTGATTGGATGGATGCGGTTTTCCAGAAATGGCTGTGTAGTTAGATGGATATCAATTTACAGCAGCTCAGAATTTGGATCATTATATCAATACCTGTTATGACCTAAAACTATGCTTGCAGGTTTACCTAGCACCATGTTTTTCTTGGATGCAGGATAAAGCAACCATGAAATAGCTCTGTGGCTGCTCCTGGAGGCTGAGGCCCCAGCTGAAAGTGATTCTGGAGCCATTGCAGTCCCCTCTCCAAGCTGGAAATGTTGCCACATGATGTCTACAAGTGAATGAAAGATTGAAGGGCTAGATTTTCTGGCTTGTCAGCAATGCTAAAACACCCTGGTGCAGAAAAAGCAGAGCAAAGGTTGTGTCTCCAAAGAATGTGTAATCAGCTAAACATCTCTAAGGGGCTAAATATAAATTTCGGTACAAGCAGATTTTGGCAACATTAGAATGACACTGTAACACAGTTTAATGAACACTTAGTTAAACTTAACAAGAGAATGATTTTACCAAACGGGATCAGAGACCTTGTTATGTCCAAACAGAGGAAGTATCAAGAGGAAGAAATCACCTGTCTGGGTCAGGTCAGTGCTCCGTGTGGCGCTGGCAGTGCCAGATTCTCCAGGGAAAGGCACAGCACGCTGCCGGCCTGGCTGCTGCCACACTCCGGCTCTCCCCGACAGAAGTGGCAACGACTGGCGCAGGCTCCGAGGTATGGAGATTTACGTTTTTATCCTATCAAAAGCATTGATTTATGTTCTTGATTTACATGTGAATGCAAAGTGCTGTTTCAGCGTCCTTAGTTATAATCCCTATGACCTCTCATGGAAGTAAGCCCCAGAGTTCTGGGGCTGGCAGTATATGTCACAGAAGACTTCTCCTCCTCCTCCTCAGTCTTTCCTTTGTTACATCTAACACATCTGCACTTCCACAAAAGGGAAAAAAAATGTTGTTTTTTTTTTTAACTAAAATGAAAAGACTGAGGGCAAGGTAATGGAGAAGCTAGATTCAAAATTATAAGTGTTTTGGCAACTCTGTCAAGTGAAGAGTGATGTTCATATTTCTTGTGTACATGGGCTTGCTGGAGGGGCTGTCAGCTTGGGGAAGACTTTCACATGCCAGAAACAGCACTTCTAGCTCACTGCACAATGTGCAACTCTTTGGGTTGTCCAAAAAATTAGTGCTAAGTAAGAGTGCGGGTTTAAATGTTTGTTTGACAGTCACAGCCAGTCTGAATCTCACACTTCTGAGACTGCTGTTGCCGCAGATGTGCAATAGGTAGCCTGTAATGCCGATGTGAAGGCAGGCACTGAAATATCAATCGCATGTTGACCTGAGGAAGGCATGCAATACAGACATCCCCCTGCTCTTATTGTGCCCATCAGCACATGTATAGGCATGTGTGTGGAGGATTTCATTACCTAAGACTTAGGATCACTAAGATTTTAAGCAAGTTTTGAGATTTTAGGTACTCAGCATGCCCTTTGTACTGGCTCACAGAATTGTGTGTGGAAAAAGTTATGCACAAGCACAGAGGACTCTAATAGCTTGTCTAATGTAGCGAGCTCTAGCTCATACTTTATACATATAAGAAATACTCTTACTTATAAGTTACTAATAAGGAAGTGGGTCTAGAAAATTAGTCAAAACAGCTGTGTGGTTTTCAATATGATATCTCTCTTTCAGAGGCTGAAGGTTTAGGTCAGACAATGAACAGTTTAACTTCCAAATACAGTTTATATCAATGAGTGGACATAGTTGAAAGGAAGTGTGTATTGAATTCCAATTTTCTCATAAAGTTTAATCAAGATTTGCATTGAAGCAAAATGAGTATAACATAGGAATCAAGATCCTCTGTACACGTTTAAAAAGAGAAATTTTCTCTGCTGCGTGGAACATAATGAAATAACTTGAAAAGAAAATTAGCATATAATTTTCTATTTCTTTCTGTGAAAGAAAGTTATCATGAAGTTTAACATGTGCTATTTCCTTAAAGCATAATTTCACCATACTTGCTTTTTATAATGTAATATATTTGCATATCAACACACTGAGCTTCTCCAAATGTGAGACAAAAAATATTCCTTACTCACACTTTTAAAAGACCCATCTCCCAGTAAGCATTTTCAGTATATATGTACATATACATTTATGGTAAAAAAAATCAACAACTATAAAAACTGATAAAACAAATTGTAGAAAAGAAGCCAGAGTTAGAAGGGCTGATGGAGAGACAGATGTCTGTTTTTATCTAATATCTCATTGTATTATACCAAATTGAGCTTTAATATTTTAAACTGAGACAGCTCCAGAACTGCTGTATGGTCTGGCATGTGAGGAAATATATTTCTCCTATAAAGACACCAAAGTGGCTGAAAAGTCACCGCAGAGGATGTAAGAAACACAAGAAAAAAGAAAAAAATATTGTCTGCTGGCAGATGAACTCGCCATAATTGTCTACGATTCAGAAAAAAAAGCTGAAGTAGAAGTGTTTTGTCAAAGAACATCAGAAAATCTGCATTTGTTCATGTTGCTAGCATAGCAGGTTTTCAGGTAACAGTCATCTTCAAATGGCCATCCCTAAAGGGTAAACAAGCACAGCCTCCCCGGGACACTGGATCCCTGTCATCACTGCCAATGGTGCACCCACCCATCTGATTCAGATAGGATTCTGAAAGCCTATTATATAAAAGGAGAGGAATATTGCCCTCTCTAGACCCCTATTGATTTAAAATACATAAATTAAGTAGTGAGTTAGCTAGTGGAAAAAAAATCAATTATTTTCTGATGTGTAGGTCTTCATGCACTCTACATCTACCTCAGAGAATTATCTTCTTTCAGAAAAACATACCATTACTTGTTGTTTCAGCATTACATTTATATGTCTTCATCTCTTTATTTCCAGATCCTCAGGCACTTACACTCCTAGATATGGAGCCTGCGTGGAGTGATATAATATTTAATGAATCTCTTTTATCACCAAAATCATGTGAAAAATAACTTTCTGTCCTTTTAATTAAATTAGAAGGATAGAAATCTCAGTCTGTGACTTTAGAAGGAAAATTCATTTGATCAGCAGGGTGTTTCTGTTAATTTGTTTTAGTTGGGTTTTTCAGTTAATTCAGAAGAAAACAACTTTTGGGTCTATTTTTTGACTAGTGTTTTTGTTGGCTTATAATAATACTTTAATGTTAAGGTTGGGCTTTACCAATAAATTGAATACAAGAAAACAATTTTGAGGGTTTTGGTTGGTTTTGGCTTTTTAATTTGTCCATTTTGCCATTTAACCTTTTTGAATACTTATTAAAATAAAGGTACTACAAATTTATTTATTAAATTTGCTAAAGTGGCTGTATTTGCCAGCTTTCAGAAAGGTTTTAGTTTTCTCCTCATAATGCAGTAAATTTCCATGGCAAGACTTTTGTGCCTGTTGAAAGAACTTATCAGTCCCTCCTCTGGCAGAAACTTAATTTGTAGAGCTCAACTGATCTTGTGTGTGATTTGTAGAAATATGGCTGATTTACTCCTTCACTCTTTTTACTTTCATTCTAGCCCTCTTCTTCCCAAGAATGTCACAGTTCAACATCTTGATTTTTAATATGGATTCTTTCTTTTTTTGAGTTATGCACAGAGAGTGATCTACTTTATTTGACTGTTTATTAGGCAACTCCTTCCATCTCTGAGTCAGTGCTTTAGTATGAAATTACTTTTGTGTAGTCTTATAATCCCCAAAAAAGAAATTCACTAAAAAAAAGTATTATGCAAACATGTGAACAGGCATAAGTGGCTATAGCTCATTTCTGGGCTCTTGGATGAGGCTACTCACCATTGTAATCAAGCATTTTGGGGTGAAGTATTTGGATTTTGGTTTATTAATTTGCATTTTGATGACCAATGCTGGTTTTTTTATTATTATTATTATTTTATAACAAACCACAGTTCTGGATCTATAATAGAATAACTACATGAGTAATCTAGCTTTCAATCACTATTATTTCATTGTCTTTTACAATTTTAAAAACAGACTTTCCTATTATGTCTGATGAAGAAAGGCCTGACTTTATGTTTATTAGAGAAATCAGATTTTTCCCACTGTAATCCATTATTTATACTTGCCAAGCTATTCTGAAATGAATTTCAGTGCTTTGGAAAATTTTATGTAAAAGAATATGACAGAAGTTTTCCAGCCTGTCAGATAATTTGACTGGCTATGCATAAGTACCAAGGATTTTAATAATTACTGTTCTGCAAGTAATGCTTCTTGCAAACGGAATTAATCTTTCTTGATTTTTTTGTCAGATGCCTGAAGTGACTGCTTCTATTTGAAATTGTAATTTGGTGGTAATTGAAGTCACCATGGCTCAGATTTTGGTATTGGTTATTGTTACTAAGTGTTCAAGCAATAAGGAACAATCAGTCCACTGAACTATATACACTTTCTTTTATATAAT
The DNA here is from genome assembly GCA_013397375.1 of Toxostoma redivivum. Classification (NCBI taxonomy): domain Eukaryota; kingdom Metazoa; phylum Chordata; class Aves; order Passeriformes; family Mimidae; genus Toxostoma; species Toxostoma redivivum. The sequence goes on from VXBI01000544.1 coordinate 168,831, forward strand.
TATGGTACATATTTATGTATGTGTATGTGCATATATCTTTAAAAAAGAGAGAGGAAGAAAACCTTGTATTTCTTGTGTGATTAAAAACACAGAGAACAAAAGTACTGGCTGATATTTCAACACAATTTGCAGTTCCCTCTTAACCAAAAGGAAAAGCAGATGTGTATTTTACTCCAGCTATCTACACATGACAGGAGGCTCCTTAGTGACCATAGTCAGTCTGGAATAGGTTAGAGAAATCCCCAAGTTACTCTAATATGTAAAGAACTTGAATAAAAACTTCAGGGAATGCCATTCCTTTCCTCATGAAACACAGGATTTCCTCTTAGTAGAGAAGGCTCTAAAGTGTTATAAGGTAAAGGACTGACAAATTCAAGGTAATACTTTCTAATCCTTTAAATAAATTAATTACTACTACTGTCTACTACTCTAGAATGCTATTATTTTTTCAGAAACTTTTTTTTTTGCCACTTTGCATTCTGTTTCTGCAGTTGCTTGTGTTATTCTTCAAGCAAGTACTCCCACAGGAAAGCATAGAGACAGAGCATATGGGAAAAAGATGTGACTATTTCTCCTAAGCTCCTACCCCTGTGGCAAAGTAGGCCTGAAGAGAGCTGGGTGAACAAGTAATCTGAAATGTAAGTTACAATGACAAAAATACTCCAGCACAGCACTGCCTTTGTGCTGGTGGTCATGTACCTGTGAGGCTGCCCTAGAAACCTCAGGCCATAGTCTCATTTCAGAATAGAGTTGCCAGCACACACACATTGGCTCCATCAAAAGTTTTCTCATCTCTGCTTTGCTAGACAGAGGAATAACTCAGTTCTGATAAGCCAGAAAATCCTAAACAATTTTCTTTAGTCAGGCAGTGTGTCACAGGAGACATGCCCAAGTAATAAAAGATGCTTCCAGTGTGTATTAAACTAGGCACAAAATATAAGTCTTACTTTCAGACATTTTCCCAGTTTGATTGCTCAACTGCAGTGTGGGATATATTCTGTTTTCCTGACAGAGTATATTTATTTTCTAATTGCCAGGGCATGTAATTATAATCCCATCTTTTATTTTTATTTCCAAGTAAGTATTGATTCAAGATTGCTACCAGAAGGTCTTTATAATAATCCCAAGTAGACATTATATGAAAATATAATTCTTAATTTTGCACTTTTTTTTTAATGCTAATATAAATTAACTAGTTAATTGTACATTTTTTTACATAGTTTGAGTACACAGAAATGTATTTAAGTTGCTACTTGTTTTAAGAGGAAATTGTCTGATTTCCCCCATTACTTCTTGGTGAAAAGTAAACCTGTCTTTATAAACACTCACAAAAGTTATTAATGTTTTTAGAACTGTTGTCTTATTTTGTAAAAATCACTTTTCTGAATTAGCTGAGTAATAGAACAACAAGACAAGGCCAAGCCAATCTGACAAGGCCAAATATTCTGTAATTATTATTAAAAGAAACACTTTAGTAGTTATTTGAAGACATCAAAGGCAAAGAAAGACAGCATATGAGGGGAAAAATCTCCCAAAATAACTAAATAAATGGAGGAGCAGTTCAATTAAGAAGACAGATAATCTCAGTTTTCCCTTTTCTCCCTGAATTGGCTCAACTGAAAGGTAAACAAATACAGGTTTGTGAGTTTGGGTTTTTGTGGGGATTTTGTGTTTAATCAGTGAAAAAAACCTTATTATAAGTGATCACTACTTCCTTGAAGACTGATTTTGTGACAAGAAAAATTTAAGAGGCATGAATTAAAAAAAAAAAAACAAACAAAAAAAACCCAAGCAAACCAAAAAAAAAGGCCAAACTCCACAAAATAAAGCCTTGTGTCTTTTCAATCTGTCCTGAATATGGGAGTAATAGGTCAGGTTCTTGGGACAAGTGTGGCTGTGTGTATATATAATTATGCATATGGAGGGTGTGCAAAAAGTTTTATAAGCTGTCTAAAAGTTCTAAAAGGTATTTTATTCAACTTTATATGTATAATTGAAAGCAAAAAATACTGCAAAATTAAGATGCAACCTCATACAACCTTGCAAACTATCCATCTGAAACAAGGCAAGAAGTTCTGCTCACTGTGGTGCTGATTTTCTTTTAAAATTTGTTTTAGTGCTTTTGATTTACTAAAAAAATAGAAAATTTATAACATAAGAGTATTGATAGTAAAGTGGTACATCTCAGAAGAAAAAATATTATCCATTTGCAGAACTCTAGAATGTTAAATAATCTTTTAGAGTGCTATATGAACAGGACTCCTCTGCTTTCATCTTCTATTCAGAAAGTGACTTCCAGAACCATACAATAACTGATGCTAGGCTGCTCTTTGCAGAGGAAAGAAAAAATAGCAGCACTATGATCTTACAACCCTCAAGGGTGCAAAAATATTTTGTCCATGTAAGTTTTATGTATGTGAGTCTCAACATCTGCTTGAAATGCTAACTGGATTTATTTCAGCTTCAGGGAGGAAGTTTAGCATCAAATTCAAAGTAAAGAAAGCAAAATAAAGAGAATCTTACGTCTTTTGCTGATCTCATGCTGCTCTAATTGCTGTTGGTAAACATAGGTGTAAAATGGTCTGCAAGGTTGCTCAATTGATGCTAGTGCTTGAACAACAGTATTACAAAAGGACTCATAAAAAACTAGATTAGAAAAATTAGGGGGAAAAAATTGTGCTATTTCTCTTTTTAGTTAACTATCTTTTCTGTACTTTGATCTTTGTAACAGAATCATTCTCTAAATACTTCTCCTCCTTTACTTGCAGGACTTATCTAACATTTCCAGGTGATACACTCTCAGGGAGTCCTGGGCTTCTGCTTTATTGCATAAGGACTGGAACACATGGAACTCCTTCCTGCAGAAGCCATGACTTACAATAGTCCAGCTCTTTATGATCCAGTGATGGCTGTGATATGTTAGGACACTAGGAGCAAGGAAACACTCACAGTCCAACAAGATCATCACAAACCATAGCCTTAATGTATCCTTGTCTTGTGCTGCCTGAGATTACTCTGACTTCTCATACTGTGAAGATTATATTTAAGATTACATGTAATATTTTTTCACACAACTAAGTGTTTTGATCAAAGTTCTTTTAAAAAAACAAACAGGTATTTAATTTAATTTTTAGGTGCATTTTTACCATTGAATTCTGTCCTAGGTTTATGAAAAGTAGTTCTCTTCTTCAACCAGATTTGTTGAAGCATCTATAATAATGAGTCAGATCAAGGGTCCATTTAGGTGGACAATATGTTTGCAATGTTTTAATTGCAGTCAGCATATGCTGTAGTCATATTGCATTTAAGTGTTTTGAGGGGAAAAAAGCTTCCTATTTTTTACAAGGTTTTGGGCTTTTTTTTAGGCAAATAAGTATCAAAACTCTGTATTTCATTTTCAAAACAAAGCTTTGGATTTTGTTCATTTTTAGCATCATACATCTCCTTTGAACTTTGTTAGTAACTTCATATATCCAGGTCAATATAAAATATTTTCAGCACTGCTTAATTTTTTTATATTCCCATGGTCAGACAATGTTCCTCAATTCCATTCTATTTTGGCAAAACTATCATCCTGGGAAAAAACTCCCTACTGGAGCTGGGAATGGATCTGAGAGAACCAGGAGAAACCCCAGCCTGGGAATTATTTTCCTGGCTGTAATTTTTCTATATCTCTAACACTGTGTCCACAGTACTTAATGGTTTTTTGCCTCAGTTATTAAGAGAAAGCCCAGTTATCCCTAGGGCAGCCAGCCCCCTGAGCTGGTAGACAGAGATGGGGAGCAGAACAGACCCCATGCAGTCCAGGAGGAAGAGTTAATGACCTGCTGTGCCACTTGGACAATCAGAAGTGTGTGGACTGGATGGGATTCACCCAAGAGTACTGAGGGAAGGGAGGAAGAGCTCACCAAGCCACTCACCATCGTTTATCATCAGTCCTGGTTAACGAGGGAGGACCCAGATGAAGCTGGTGAAGGGTCTAAGGAATAAGTCATATGATAAGAAACCGTGGGAATTGTGGATGTTCAACCTGGAGAAGGCTCAGGGAATGATCTTATCACTCCCAAGAGCTACCTAAAAGGCGGTTTCAGCAAGGTGGGGGTTGCCTTCTTCTAGACAGCTAGTGATAGGACCAGAGGAAATAGCCTCAAGCCAGGGAAGGTTCAGGTTGGACATCAGGAAGAATTTCTTCAAAAGAAGAGCTTTCAGGTGTTTTAAAGGACTGCTTAGGGAAGTGGTGGAGTCACTACCTCTGGAAGTATTCAAGCAATCACTAGATGTTACACCTAGATCTATAGTTTCATTGATGTGGTTGTGTTTGGCCAATGATCGGACTTGATGGTCTTGGAGGTTGCTTCCAACTTTAATGCTTCTATTATTCTAGGATTCTACATTTACCATAGTTTTCCCAGGAATAATGTGGCACCTCCATCCCTGGAAGTACTCAAACTAGACAGGATAGAACTTGGAGAAAACTTATCTGACCAGCCCTGGTCTGAGAAGGAATCTGGCCTAGGTGGTGTCCAGAGGTACCCATCAAACACAGTCATTCCACTGTCTTTTACAATGAAAAAAAGTGAGAAATTGCACAAAAAGGTGCTTAAAATGTTCTGAGATATTAGTACCTAGGATGTCATATTAATCTGACTTCTGCAGGTGTTCCTGTGGACCAGGTAATCCTTTGTGTTCATGTGTTTGGGTTTATCCATACGTTCTCTTCTGAACATATTCAATATTTCAAAATTAGATGTTCCAGAATATGAAGAATTTGTTGCGGTTATGCATAAACCCTGCTTGCAACTTGAGATGGGGAAGAGGTATGATTTTCAGATCTGGTTTCAGGGTATGGCTAGTCACATAGCAGCCCCCTCAGCACTGAGTGGCCCACCCATTTCTGGTGGCATAGGACCCTTCTCCTAACCTTCATGGAGGTGGCTTCCCCATGGAGGAGGTTGGGGTCCCTGACCACCTTGTGTCCAGCCCACCAGCAGGCTCACAGCCATTTTGCTCACAGAGGGATTCATGAGGCCTGTTGTCAGGAATGGGTTGAACTTTTGACCTGCACAATTTCATATGCTTTGAGAGTATTATGTCATCTCTTACCAGTATATGTGAAAGTTTTGAGTTAGAGACTGTCTCCTGTTCTTGCCTGAACAGGAATAAATCAGAATTATCTTTTTTATTTAAGTGTTTGTGAGGGGCAGGGAGGGAAGGTGTATCAGTGGGAGAATGACCTGAAGATTCAGGGGACTGCTCTGATGGGTAGCAAAAGGTTTGCAAAAGCAGTGTGAATTGAGGCATTGCCTAAGGTAATTCCAAGGACTATGCTTTCCTCTTCATTTTACCTGTTTTCTTGTTTAATCCCTCCTCTTTAAATGAGTTTCTATAAAAGTCAGTTATCTAGAATTCTCTATTTCAGATGTGGCATACCTGTAAATTGCTTTCATTCTTTCAATTTAACAGCTGTGGTCGAAGACTGAAAACAAAACACACGACCCAGCTAAACAACCCAATCCAGAGATACATCACAGGAATCAAGCAAATAACCTGTAAACACTCAAAAAGCTTTGGGAAAAAGGTGAAATCCAAAAAACAGCAAAAACCTGTTATCCTTGTCTTTTAGGACCAGCATTTGCCAATTTGTACAAAGCAAAGTCTCTTTTTTTGAAAAGTCCTTTAAAGCTACCTCCTTCTTCTTCTACACAGTCGTCAAAGTGTGGTGAAAAAATTAACCAAAGCAAATGAAATAAGACACTGAACAATTAAAACAAAAGAAAACAGTTCTTGAATTTGATGGACAGTAATAACAAATGGAAAATTGTGATATACTCTATCTTCCTTTTTCTTTCTCTATACACATATGTGCTATTTTTTGCTATCATAGCAAATATATAATTTTGATCATGTAAACAAAAAGGATGTCTGATGAGACCAGGAAAAGGTTTTCAGAATAGTGATAAAAGAGCTTGTAAGATAAAAATGAGGAAAAAATCTTTTCAAATGCTATAATACTGACGTATTTATACTTTATTTCCCAGTGTCTGTCAGATTATCATGTGGGGGTTTTTACATAAAACCAGAGACTATTCTAGAGATCAAAGCTACAAAGTCCTGAGTTCTTATAATATATTTCTAAGTATGATCCATTTTCCAAATCATGATTCACCCAGCAGCACCTCTTGACCACAAGCAGAAATATCTTTATAGGTACATTCACAGATTACTGGAAATAATTAGTGGGTTTGAATATTGTAATGACTGTAAACATCTTGCAAAAAGGCTGAGGTGAAATAAATTAATAAACTACATGTAATTTGTTAATCTGCTTTTCTATTTTTTTACATTATTGGCATTCATAAATATTAAGAAAATCAGCTAAATAATTGTAACACTCTTAGGCAGATTGATCACTTACAAGTATTTAATTTTTTATCCCTTTCTATGGGTTCTATTTCAAACTTACTACCCTTTTTTTACCTTTATTTGTATATTAGTGACCCATAATATTTTATGTTGGCCATAACTTTTATATAAGTTTGCCCCACCCAAGGTATCACTTACAGCATGTGTTTGTAAGGAAAGACAGCATTTATGGTCACCGTGCTGATCTGACTTCAATACTTACAGTCATATTTTTGAATTTTTTTGATTGATTGGAAATAAATTTTAGAGAATAGAAGAAATCTAGGCAGGTACTTGTATACAACATTTGAGTATCTGCAGTCTTAGTTTTGGTATCTGTTTTCATTTTACAAAGTTAAAAGGGAAACATCATCCATTCTTGTATTTCTATATCCTTAATTATTTGTAAGCCACATATATCTGTTCTTATAAGATGGTCCTGTGAGAACATACATGATACTTAATGTAGTGACAAATTGAGTGGTGTTGCCCTAAATCACTTAATTTTATTTTCCTTGTTCTTAATTTAGGTTAAGGCATCTATCTATCTATCTATCTATCTATCTATCTATCTATCTATCTATCTATCTAATATGTATGTATGTATGTATGTATGTATACTAGCTTGTGAGTAAAAACAGACTTTAAGTATCATATTTATGTTCGTCATCCCCATTCTGCCAATCTATTTAATTGCAGCTTTCATTACTCTGCAAGTAGTTGACTTTTGGAATCTGAAGTAATACTCTTTTCAAAATATGCCAAATAAGGCATTTGTCTTATGAAAAATTGTAACAATGGTTTTTAAAAAATTGGTGGTTTTTATCACTGAATATCCATTTTATTTTATAAGGATTTTTTTGTTTGTTTGCTTTGTTGTTTTTGGTTTTTATTGGGTAGATCAGCAAAATTAGCTCTCTTTTCAGGGCCATGCATAATCTTCTCTTTATCTGTGGGGATTTAATCAAAGGTATTATGGAAGTTTTACACACAACTTTCTTTTAAGAGAATGTCTTATTTCTGCTTTTCAGAATTTTCCACAGTACAGGTTAAAAGTGAATGTTGAATTCTGACTCTCATCTCCCTCTACCCACCAAAGCAAATGCCCAAGCAAGCAGACAGAATATTTTCTTTCCATGAGACAGATTACTAGGCCACTTGCCTAATCAAGGTTTTTAAGAATCCAAATCCAGTTATACAATATGCAAATTTTTCTTTTCCCTTGTAAGTGCAAATCTAAGATGACATTTAAACTTTCTACTATGTAGAGACTACATAGCCAGAGACTTTTTTGTATCTAGGTTTTGGGGGTTTATTTGTTAGTTTGTTTGTTTTTTTAATGTGGTTGATTTAGGTTTTGTTGTTTTGTTTTTTAAAGTGTTAATGAAACTGTATATTTTAGATTAAAACCAAAACCAACTAAATTTTAGGAGCTTGCTTTTTTTTGTGAATCAGAAATCACTTAAGGAAATCTATTGACTGAAGCAGATTAAAGTTGAGATTTAAATATATAGAAGACAAATTTATATGTAAAGAATGTTTAAATCTATGTTAAATATCTCCTGGACAATCAAATTTAAATTTGAGAAAAAAAGTAATTACTAAAGACAACAGTAGACATAAATATTGAAAAGTGAGTATTCTGTATACATTGATTCTATTATTGCCAAATATTATCTGCACTGACACCTCTTACATGACTAAGAACAAGAACGGAAAAAAAAATTGAAAACCTAATTTTTTTTTAAAAATATCTCTAATTGGAATTTTTTTGCTGTGATAACCAATGGTATGGTTTCAGAAGTGATCATTAAGGACATTGCTCATATTGGTACAACAGTGAATTTGAAGAGGTATGTGTGTGATAGAGTGGGTAACAAATATGTTGTACCTCTGGGTAATTTGGATGGCTTTTATGACTTTACTTTGGCACTGAAAACTTTCCTGCAGTGAGTGAGGAAAATACTATAATAGGAGAGAGGAGAAAGAGTCCTAAGTTTTCAGATTAATCTGAAGTTTATGGGGTAATTTGCAGCAACCAAAAGACACCACACAGCCTTAAAGGCTGTTTCTTACCTCTATCAGGGAAATATTTCATTAGAGGGTCAGGAGAAAGATCACAAATCATCACTCCTCCCCTACCTCTTCATCTTCTAGTCTGCACTGTTTTATCTCACTGTGCCCATGACTCCTTACCAGGACTTATCTAGTCTGTCAGCAGAAAATGCAAGGATAGCAATGTCCAAAATCCTATTGAAGGTACAATGTGCAGTCCTAAAATACATGGATGGTCTTACAGTTGCTTTGTCTCAGGCTTGGTTTGTTCATCTCAGTCCATATTCAGTTTATTCTCTCCTCTCTTTCTGGGAGGATTAACCTTCCAGAAGCTATACTTTTCACACTTTAAAGGATAATCAAAAGAAAGGGAAGACTGTTGTCATCTGTTCAGACCTCTATCTGGGACAGACTTTTATATTGAGACTGACTTCTAGCCTGTATTTGTCAGTAGATCTTGCGTAAATGGTATGAAATTTTTGTTCTCCTCTCCCGATTACTCTGCCATTTGTTTTATTTGTCTAACCTTACTCATTCAAATTATTTTTTTTTTCTTTTGGGCTGAATCCTTTAAATTACTCTTTCTGGGGTGTTTCTACACTACTGAAGATATCACCTACAATGTCCCTTTCTTCTATTCCCTGAATTCTTCTTCCACACTGAAAAAAGGATTACTGACATTTTTTATGAACTGTGTCAGCATTTCAGTATCTTCAGCTGAGAACAGACACAACTATATACACAGAAAGAAGGGAGATGTTATTTAGTATGATGTGAAGCTAAGATTCTGTTTTTAACATGTCATATTCAATATGACCCTGGAAACATATTTAATATGACCCATATTTAATATAAGACCCTGGAGATCAAAACTGAGTTTAATAGCACAAAATAGATAATATATAATTGCCATTTCAAGACCTTTTCTAAAATCAAATTATATTTTTAAACAAATATGACATTGGTTTTCATATTGATGCCAGGGGAAAGTGTGAGAGAAAGAAATTTTTTAGCTTAAGGTACCATGGTTCAAAATAATTTTTTTATCTTTCCTCTCAAATTCTGAGGTTGAAATAAAGTTCTAGTGTTGTTTATTAAGAGATAAGAACACAACAGTAATAACTACATAGTATTCTAAAACAGTCAAAGAGAAAAGAAATCTGTTAGGAAGGATTGTGTGCAAAAATAGTCTTCAGAAGTAGAATATAATTATAGTCAATCCTGGTTACAGAATTTATCACATTGATGTTTGAAGACCCTTTCTTTGCTGCTGAATGACATTATTTTTGTTAAACAGTGACAGTAAGGTGTATGCTGCTACTAATATCATCATAGTGCTGGTTTTGGCTTAAGCAGAGTTAAGGCTCTTCAGTGTAGCTACTGTGTTTTGGATTCTTGCTGATTGCTCTTGATAATGTAGAGATGTTTCTGCTGCAGCTGAGCAGGGCTTACATGTGGCCAAACACTTTTGTGCGAGTCGTACTGCCCTGCCACTGAGTGAGTAGGACATACAGAAGCATTGAGGAGACACAGGAAGGACAGCTGGTCCAAACCAGAGGGATATTCCATAAAGCTATGTTTAGTGTCTAAAACTGAGGAAAGAGGAAGGAAGATGGGAATTCTCAGAGCTATGGCATTTGTCTTCCCCATTAACCATGATTCATGTGTAGCCCTGCTTTCTAGGGGATGGCTGAACACCTGTTTGCCCATGGGAAGTTTTGGGTTTTATTTTGCTTGTGTGTGTGGCTTTTGTTTTACCAATAAACTGTATATATCTCAACCCAAGAGTCTTCTCACTTTCATTCTTCCTTAATTCTCTCCCATCCCACTGTGGGGGAGTGAGGGCTTAGTTGCTGGCTGATTTTAAACCATGAAAATCACACAACAGTATCATTCAATAACTGCATCACTATCATAGTCACACGTTGGTTTTCACTTTAGTAATTACAGACTAATTGAGCTGATCAAATAATCTTTGCCATTAAACTTCATGGTATTTTCTCCAAGCTCCCTAACATGCTCCATTTATCTACTGGCAGTATGTGAGGACCCATAAAAAATTATGATGAATTGTCTGTACCTAAAAATTCAGCTTAAGCCAGAAAGCTGAAAGAGTAGCTGTGTGGGAGAGCTGTCATGGTGATTCTTTACCCCATGAAAAGTAGCAGACACTCATTCTTGTGTTTCAAATGACCATTTGTTATAGAAGGAATTATGAGATGAAATATTAAGGGCAAACTGTATCATGAAAGAAAAAGCCAATATGCATAGGAGAAAACAAAGGCTGCTAAGAATTGTAAATCAAGAGGTAACTCAAAAGAAGACAAGTAACAGAAGAAAATCTGAAAATTGTTGGGGATGAAGAACTATCATGGCACAAAAGTGATAAATAAGATTAGCACAATAATGATAATATGCCAGAAGGAAGGCAACATGAGTTATTTGATCTGAAATCTATGTGTGCAAGAAAGGGCAGACCAAAAACTGAGGCTTGGCTTAACATGAAAGGGCAAATGGGTAATTTGACACATGAGCTGGGAACTTCCTCTCCAAGAAAAGGGGCATTAGTACTTGAGCAAAATAATAAGCACAACATTTTAGTACAGTCTGTATGAGAAGACTTTCCTATTAAGCAGCATTGCATTTAGGATGCATGGTGTGAGAAGGTATGAGAAGATTGAGAGATTGTCTGCATGTTCTGTCTGCAATACCAGACTCCAAAGCCAAACTAAAACACACAAAAATATCTCGTCCATTTAGAAAAATTACTTCTCCCCTAATAGTAAATAAACCATCATTACTATGCAATTTACATATTTTTGGACTGCTTACTATGATTGGGTGAAATTGTTGCTAACCATATATTAAGTGAAGTTAATGATTGTGGAAAATTAATGTATTATGATTTTTCTATAGAAAAAATAATTTATTTAAAAAATCAAATAGAATTTATTATAGAGAACACAACTGGTTTGGAACATAAAGGTAAGGAAAGAATTTAATTTTAGGGGCTAGGAAATGGTAATGAGAGTGTAAGACACCTATCTCCATGTTATAATTGATGACAATTGATAATATCTTGAGTGAATGAAATAAATCGATTTTTCTTTTTTCCTGAGTGATAAACTTGATTAACATGGGTTTAGAAGCAGACAACTGGCTTTGGGTTAATTTTCAGTGTATGAGAAAGGAGAAAATGTAGCTGCTGCACTGGAATCTGAAAGAAGCATCAAGCTGCATTAAAGCAAAAAAAAAAAGTGTCTTTTATCTTTAAAAATGACAAAAGGAAGTCATTGTACTATGCTGTTGAGAATTAACCTACATTTGGGTGTTTTTTTCCTTGGCCCTTTGAGATGATATCCAGCATACCAGCTTACTCACAGGCAAAGTGATTACAGCAATGACTCCTACAGAAAGCCCAGACCAAGAGGTAGTTCATGGGAGATTTTCAGCACTGAAAGGACAAACATCCTTGCTACAAAATGCACGTTTGAATTTGGAATTAAGGATTTTCAGGATCAAGACCAAAAGTATGAACAAAGTTCCATCTCCTAGCTTGAGTGCCTGATGCCATTCTTTTGACAAAAAATTCTTTTTTTCAATGCATACTCTTAAAATGCTGCTCAGAAGCTGTTTCAAAGACTGCAAGCTGTGTAACTTGATCAAGGCTTTTCACATACTCGCTGTGTCTTAGCTCCTGTCCATTGCCATTTGATGAGCACCAAGGGGGCAGAAAGCTCTACTACAATGTCTCATTACAGCCACTTTCAGTGGATTTTCAGTCAGGGGATATTTCTTAGCTAGAGAATCTTGGAAAGAATATACAGTAACATATCGGTGAACTAGCACAGACAGAAATGACCTGTTATGACAGAGCTTCACATGTTTTTGCATACATATGATTTTACCACACAAACTGCAAACAACAGAAATTAAGTCCTTATTTTATTCAAAGTTTACCAGGTTCACTAGTGCTAAATGAATTTCTCTTATGTTTAACCCAGAGGCCATCTTTTGTCATAGTCATAGATTAGCCATAGGACTTTTCTATGAAACTACAGAAAATAGTGACTTAAGTATACACATGCTTTTAAAAAAGTACCCATCACATAGGATTTCTGACCCTGCAGCTTTAAATGTTTTGATATATACTTGCATTTGAACTGCAGTCATGTCAAGGTATAGTAATTGTGAGTAAATTTTGAAGCACTTGTACCACTGTTTATTTGTAAGAAGATGCCACCGCTGAATTTAATATCCACTTACATTCTAAAGTGAAAATGGAAGTTAACTTAGAACCACAAGTACACAAATTGATGGAACTATAGATAGCTAATTATTGTCTACAGCTCTTTTGGGAAGGATATAATTTTGGGGAGTTGGATGAGTAGAAAAACATATGCTAATTACTTTCTATTTTCGCTTTCATGTGGGATTTAACTGGATTCCCTAGAATAACATGCATTTGAGGAAATGCCTCTGGTTCTGTACCCTGCAAAGAATCAAAGGAGAAGTTGCTAGTACCTATTCCTGTGAAAGCTGTTCTGAACATTGACTTTATTAAATCAATTAGTGTGAGGAAATATTGTTAGATCAATATGATACTCACCTAAAAATGAGAAGTCAGATTTCAGGAAACAAAGCATACATATTTTTTCTAGAATTAGTAATTTAGGTAAGAAAGTAATCTGTTCACACCATCCATCTACCTATGAGAAGCAGGGACAATCTATATCATGACCTTCATCTGTATCTGATCTTCATCCAGTATCTCAAAGAAGTAGGAAACCCAGTATTTTTAGGCAATCCCCTCTGGTGGCTTCAATACCATCACTGTGAAACATTTCTGATATCAATGTGGAATTTCCCTTGTTCCAGCTTTTCTTTTAACCTCCCTTCACACCAGACAAATCTGGGTCTTTGTTTTCTAAATATTTCCAAGAGTAGTAAGCTTTCTCACCAGCCCTCACTGCTTCAGAATGGGGAAGGTTTCTTCACTGTCCCAGCCTTTCCTTTCCTAAAGCATGAAGCCTCCATCTGTTATTTAAAAAAATTCAAAATTTGATTTGTTTTCATCCAAAACTGAAAGCAAAAGTAGAACTCTAACTGGATGAACTTAAATGCTCCTGAGCATATCAATTAAATACTTCTGCATGGCACTGTAAATGATGTGACAATTTCAAGAAAATTTTACAGGCTTAGGTGAATTCTTCTGATAGATATTGTTGTTGTTGGTTTTTGAGAATCAATCTCTCCTCTGAAAACAAAGAAATTATTAGTGTACTCTTAGAGTTCAGCATTTAGATCTGAGTAATTTATTGCATTGCCTCATTTAGTATGACTGAAATGAACATTTCAGAGGAAAATATAGTGAAAAAAATTATCTTTGCAGTAGACTTTTAGATTTTCAGTGTTATTTAAAAAAACTAGCACATCAAATTGATCCAGTGCCAGTCAGATTTCAGGAGAAAACTTGAAGGACTAAGACCTTAAAGGTTTTGAAATAAAGAAGAGTAACACAGCTGTAAGCAGCAATGGCTATAAAAAAAACCCAAAAAAACCCACCAAAAACAAAGAAACAAAAAGCAAAAACAAACCAAAAACAAAACCAAAAACAAACAAACAAACAAACAAACAAACAAACCCAAAAAATCCCAAAACCCAACAAAAAAACAAAAGAAATTGCTTCTTAAAAAGAAAATGCATTGAGATGTGAATAAATAAGTCAGGATATGAAGTTTCATATTTTCAAACAAAAACTTTCAATCAAACTTTCTAGTGTCACAGATATCTGTCCTTGGCAACACTGCAAAAAACATCAAATCTACTTTAACATAGTTTCAATAATAATATTTTGCCTGAGAAGGTTTAAAATGTGCTTATTACTTCAGCTTTGAATAATTTTTGGATAGGTCAACCTCATATTTGACTTGCAGAATCCTAGGTGACAGTGGCCTTTCTGAAATTTCACTATAACTTATGTATAGGACAGTTGCTATTTCTGCTATTTGCATCAATATATTAAGCATATTTAAGGGAGCATAGATATAAATAAGTATAATAACAGAAAATAATTTTGGACTGCAGACAGAAGCAATATGGCTGACAGAATTAACTGCAATATTAATCAATCACAGATTTTCAAGTCTGATCTACTAACTGACTAATCTAGATTTAGAAGATAATATTATATGGAGTTTTAAAATCTTTTGTAAACAGGTGCTGTAATAGTTATATATTTCCAAAGGAAACATCAACTGCAACCAATTATAATAAAACTAAAATATTTAGGAATAGGCCAAACAACTCTTATTTTTGAATAGGTATACTCTAACATTCCAGTCTGCAAACCTCAATAGGTGGTAAAACATTTTAGGAATGTGCTGTAACCTTCATTTACCCATGAAAAACAATGATGGATGCCTTGTAAGCACAGAATTACACACTGTGGGATTCTGCCACCTATCCTAAATTTTTTGTCAATTATTACTTCAGTGCATTTCTTTCATGCCACTGGGCTGGCCAATTAAATGTTGGTGAAACAACAGACTGCTGACAGAGTGCAGATTTTTTTAATTACAAAGCCTCAGACAGACATATTACATTCCTAAATTGTAAGCTCGAAGGAGAAAACAAAGTTCTGAAAGTCAAGAGACAAATGGAAAATGAGTTAAGAACAAGGCAAAATCCTATTATAGGGACAGTGCAGAAAAAATAAATGAAATTTATCAGAAGTTAAAAATTAATTTTATAAATCTAATTTGGAAATAGCCACACAAGGAAAGATTCTGCACTAATTGGCATATTTTTGCATTTAATATCATTTTTTTTAAATCTGCTATTTCTTTCTGTGTTATCTTTAAGCATAGTATGCTGGTAATGATTTTAAAAACCTCTTTAGAATATATTTTCATCCTTTTGATGGCTTTGTTTTGTATGAGTACATGTGGTCTTTACCTCTCAAACTTTCAAAAGAACAGTGTTGCACCTGTGTCCAGTTCTGGGCTCTGCAGTACAAGAGAGACAAGGAGCTCCTGGAGACGGTCCAGCAAAGAGGAAAAAAGATCATCTGGGGTCTGCATCATCTCTCTCATGAGGAGAGACTGCAGGAGCTGGGCCTGTTTAGTTTGGAGGATAGGACTGAGCAGGCATCTCATTAATGCATGTAAATATCTCAAAGCAGATGATATTTTAAGAGGATGGTGCCTGACTCTTTTGAGTGATGACCAGTGACAGGATGAGGAGCAGTAGTTATAAACTAGAACAAGAAGTTTCACACCAGCATGAGGAAGAAATTCTTTACACTGAGAGTATCCAAGCACTGTAACTGGCTGCCCAGGGAGGTCATGGAGTCTCCCTCTCTGGAGACATTCTAAAACATCTGGATGTGTCCCTGTGTCACCTGCTCTAGGTGACCATTGGCTTGGCAGGGGGATTGGACTGGATGATCTTGACAATCTCGAGGTCTATTCCAACTCCTCTAACAATATTTTCGTTATGTGAACTAAAGTATAAAATTCTTTTTTTTCTCAGAGGAGAGCAAAATCATTATGCTTGTGTTTTAAGAAACTAAACCTTAAGTTCCCATCCTTATTCAGAACCATAAAGCAAAACCTTAGGATGTATGCATGTATGCTTGTGCAGAAACTTTATCAGAAATAGTCATCTCTGCATGACATTCTAACTGTATCATTGTGTGCAGGTTTCTAAATGCTAATTAACCTGCAGCTCAAAAAGGCATTTTAAATACTCAGAGATATGTGTTCACTGGTATTTTTTGATCATAAAAATGCTAATTGATTTTTGTATGTGTTTGCATTTATTCTTTACTGCATTATTTATTGTTTACTATGAATATGTTGGGTAGCACCTCAGTGCTGTTTATGGCTACAGAATAAAATCTTTAGAAATAGATTTTTCCTGTTTTCTGGAACACTGAAATATCAACTAACATATTAGTACTTTCCCATCCCTTAAAAATCTAGTAATATTTTCTTCCTCACTGTTTTTTTTACTGTAACATTTTCACCTGCCACTCATAAGAGGTTATACATCATACTAAAGAAAATAATGCAATATTTTAAAAAAGAATCAAAAATTTAGCAGCTTAAAGTTTCTGATATTTCTTTGTTTTGCTTTATTTCAAAGGAAACTTGCAAAAAATGTTGAATGTCTCATCATAAAGTGTAAATATCCCTGAAATTATGAAATAATGAGAAGTCAGTTCTAAGATATGTAATTCTTTAATAATGTAATAATGTTCCCTGTGAATGCTAACATTTCTAGAACACATTACAAGACATCAATAGACCAGATGCCAGAAAATTTCAAATTTTCAAATATTAGGTTGCTACATTAGACACAATTAAACTTTTTAATAACAAAGTGAATTGACTACTATAAAAATACTTTTGCGGTGTTCCATTTTAGTATACCACTAAAACAAAGACAACTGAAGGTCATTTAAATTTGTTATTGGTTACAATAACAGTTGCAAGTCTACTGTGTCATTTTCAGAAGTCCAGAGCCTGAGAAATCTCATATGGGAGGACCAGTTGATTTGCTCGAGATTAACTCAGATAAACCAGTCCCCTATTCTTTTGTTGTTCTGTGCACTATACCATGTACTTGGAAGACAATTTAAGTACCATAGAATCTTTGCCTTAGATTTAGGTTTAACTTTGTTTATAAGCCTGTGTCCCTCATTTTTTTCCCCTTTGTACTGCACAAAATGGAATGAATTCAAGCTAAAGTGGCTTAAGTGGATGGAATTTGACTTTGGCTGTCAAAAAGCTTTCTTTTTTTAATATTATGAAGTAGTAATGAGGAAAATTTTCAGTCACAGCCCATTTTTTTCGCAAATGTCAATCTCAATCCATTGCTAACACCCTACTGTTGTGCATTTAAATGTGTTGAAAGACAGGAGAAAGGGGATCTGATTTGTTATTCTGTCAAGCATGAAGATTTCTGGACTTCATCCGGCTTTGTTTTTTGTTATTATTGTTCTCTTGGGGGTTTTTTTGGTGGTTGAGGTTTTTTGTTTATTAATGAGGATTTTGTTTATTTGCATATTTGTTTGTTTGAGGTGGCTCTTGCTTTTTCATTTGGGGGGGGGGGGTTTGAGAAATTCTCCTTCTGATTTATCATCTTTCCAAATATGTTTACCAGAAAAAAAGATTTCCTTTAGCAAAAATAAAAATTAAAAGTCCCTGCCTTCTGCTTTTTATCTCTTTTCCTTTACAGCTGCCTTCTTTCCTTATTCTGAGTCAAATATATATTAAAATTCCATTAATGGCTAAAGTTCCCCCTGTAATATTTCTTGTGGGTGATTATTGATCTTCTTGTTCTTGATGACTCATTTGTCTCCTGATCTTATCAATTCATACAGACATACAAGTTTTCTCCCATATGCTACAGCATTTTAGGACACTTCTATTCTCTTTCTCTACCACCACTGTTGAAAATCTCCTTTTATTTCTGTGGCAAACAAAGTGTAAAGCCTTACTTTTAAACATCAGTTTTGATGGGAAGAGTTTTTGCTTGTTTGAGATAAGTTCTCAACACAGGATCAATGAATTTGAGCACAAAATGGGTAAGAAGACACAAGCTAGACTAAACTTAATGTAAGAAATTATTGCTTCTCTAACCATTTAATTTTAAAATCACTTTCTCTTGCACTCTAATTTTTCTCTAATTCCTGAAGGATTGGAGCAGTTGTACCTCAAAGGTTTAACATTTAGTTGTAATAAAAAGTCTGATAAATGAGAAGAAGAGGACAGAGAGAAAAGATAAAAATAAAGAATGGGGAACAGCTGACAAAAGTGGTCTGGCAACAATACTAGGAATAAATCTCTATTAAGACTCAAGTAATATGTTTCCAGTACGGGCTTTGGATTAAAAGAAAGGAAATAATGAGGCTTTAGCCAGAGGAATAAATTTCAGCAAGAGCTCCCTCTTTAGAAAGGAACTGGAAGCCATTAAAATTGAAAGGGGACTTGTACAGGGTTATAAGAGATGACACGGGGCATATTACTACCTCATTTGTGTAAGCAGAAAATTTCATTATCAGAAGAAAATTTAAAAGGAGAAAACAAAAATGGCCATTGTATTTATAAATTCTTTTATGAGTCTTTATGAATTTTAAAGTATAATAAAAAAGGAGAGTGTAGTTGTTACACAGATCTTAATACTGGTTAGAATTCAATTTGGTAAATGCATTTATACTCTTCATTATTTGTAGACATGAAAATAATATGAATTTTGAATTTATTTTCTTTTTATAAAGCATAACATAATAAAAATACTTGCACTCAATTTTTTTGCCAGGCTCTTATCCCATTTTTGTTATTTTATACTATGATGTAACATATTATATTCATAATTTCATGACATTTAAAAGTATGAGAAGAATATAAGCTTCTGAATTTATAGCTTCTTCCTCTCTCACATATAGAATATACATGTATACATATGTGTACAGTGTTTTCTTGTTATCAAATATGCGTCCATCCCATATAACACTAAAAAAATCCTAAAATCTTTACTGATTACATCACTTTGCAGGAAAGGAATAACACCTTAGCACATGAATTTTGAAATGCAAAATTCTGAGAAGTGAGACTTTAATAACTCTTCTACTTTTGTGAATATGACTGCTAATTTAGTTTAGGCTAAATTTATAGACACCAACATTGAAAACTTAATATTATATAATCACTTCTAAGAGGATTTGGATTTCTATTTAAATTGAAACTTTATGTTTCAGAATATACCCAGAAATGCAGATAACATACAAAGAGCTAAATTTGGAGTGTTTGGGAACTTATCTGACAAAATGAAGTAATGGTATTTTATAGCCACATTTTCATTTTTTAAAATTATTAGGTAGTGCATTTCACATGGAATACAGATGGGGTGTCGTAAAATCTCTATTATAACTATATTCAAGATAAATCTCCAGGTTCAAATATTCAAGTATTTGAAAGGATTTTGTGCACAGTCAGAATCTGGGCTGGGATATATTGTAGGTAGTTTTAATTTTTATACCAAAGAAGCACTTAATATTTTCTTTTTATTAAGCTTAAAGATAACCTAAGTCCATGTATCAACAGTAATGAAGATAAAGATTGTCTTAACATGATGCCTTAAGTTTTAGCATTCATATTTTCCAGATTCTGTATTGCATTCATATGCAACCCTGAACTTCATATAAAATATTAGTAAGTTCTCTTCACAGTTTAGTTAGACAAAACAATCTTTTTCCAGCCTGAGAACCAAGGACACCTTGGTTGAAGCTTCAGGCCCAAAAAGTATAAACAACAGCAAACTGAGGAGAGCAGTCTGGGAGGATGGGAATTCCTAACCTGGAGCTGTAATTGGACAATTAACCCCAATATGTAAATGGTCCAAAACTTATAAAAGTGTGAAAATTCCTGACCTGTTGTCCCCCTTGGGTCCATCTTGGGTAGAGCCATGGCTGGGCTCTTGTACAGCCCAAGGTGTATCCTTTGGAGGCCTTTTAATAAATATCCACTTTATTCCTTTAACACTGTCTAGCCTCTGTTACAAGTAGCCTCCCAAGGCATCAACATATTAATTCCAATTATATTTTTTATACTCTGGAGGTTCACATTTTTTTCTTCTTGGCATTCAGTGTCACATTCCACTAAGAATAATGCAGGGTTCTGGATTAACTTTTATTACATTATTATGAATATTAGATATATTAATTTCAGGTTGTTCAATGACATTAAGCTCCTATTTAAAATTCTCTACAATGTGAGCTATAAAGCACCACATATGAACTTATTATTGTATAAATTTATTTGCTTCATTAACTAGATTACAAAACTCAGACAGTACAAACTTGGGATTAGACTCTTTGGTTTTGTTCTAACTGATTCCAAACTGATTTCTCAACTCTTCATGACATTATTTGGCCTATTAACTAAAACAGAGGATGATAAGAAATGGAAAACAAAAAAGTAAGGAGATACAATAAAACTAAAAAAGGGAATGCTTTCTTAAAATTTCATGCATGTCAAAGACACATTTTTATAAATATTTAAATCATATTTTTCCCTTTAGTCTAGCATAGACTGATTTAAAATTTTTTGGGGCTTATGACTTCATTTTCATAATTGAAGTTTAATCTTGACAAATAAAAATAGTATTTTTTCCTATATCTTTTGAGTTATTTCAGAATAAACTTCCACCAGGAATAGATGGGGCATTATGGTTTAAATTGGCAATATATATAATAAAATCCCCCAACATTTTTTAGGTTTCATACACTTTAAAAAGTTCTCTACGCTTTATTTCCAGCCAGATTTGGTTTTGGGTTATTTTACGCACAACTCACATTATTTAAACTGTCTTTGGGGTTTTTAAGCAAAGATACAATTTATGTCATAAAATAAGTAATGCATCAGACTCTAATGCATCAGAATTCAAATGTATCAGGAAACCAGAGTATTCCCAAAAAACCTGAAGCACAAATTGGAGAGCATTTGCACAAACTGCAGGTGGGAAAGAACTTGTTAGGGAGAGGCATGGCTGCATACAGGCCCTTCTGTAGCATTGAATGTGATTCTGAACAATTTCTTGCAAGTGAAACATGCTACTGCCCCAGCAGTGGCTGGGGAGACCAAAGCACCAGGGAGTGGAGGACAGGCTGTTACTTTTCTGTGAACCGTCATTTTGGAGAAATTTAATAATAAAAGTATATTTAAAAATATGCATAAATTCTCATGAGCAGCAATATAAATCAAAATGAGGGAAAATATAATGGTACAACTCTACCATCTGCACCACTAGAAATCCTTTTCCTCTGAAATCTTATCAGGTCTAATGGCCTGGATTAGATTGACCCAGTCTAATGAATACCAAAGGGAGACATTTCCTAGGTAAAAAGTCAGTACAGAGTTGCTCCTAGCTTTTGCAAAATGTCAGGCTTTGTGAGGAACTGGAATAAAACCCATGACCTTAAAATGTTTATGGGTAGAAGCACTATTTCTATGCAAAGGTCACTAAGCAGCCAGTGTTCACAGCTAGTTTAGCGGCTTAGTGCTTCTCTCCAGATGACAACATGATTTAACGTCTCACTGGTGTGCTGGCCACCCAGCAGGTATTTCAAAGTAGACATCTGTCAAGATGCTTGAAGAATCATCTGTTTACTTTCCATTGAGCAGGCAGATAATGAGGGTGATTTGGAAATAATCAGAAAACAAACACTTAGTTGAAATGAAGCCTTCAGTGTTTACATGTGCAGATTGTTTTGTTAGCTCAAACTGCTTTTCTTGGAGATTTCTAGAAACAGTAGGAATATGTTTCAGATTATAAGTGAAAGGAGCAATTCTAAGGCATTAAATTTATTTGTATCTATTGGAAACTTAAATAACTACAGAAAGTAGAGCATTTGCCTGTTGTTAAAATTTAGGACAAAATTAATTAATGACTAATTAATATCTTAAATAAATATTTGTTTTGTAAGCACAGTAGTTAGGACAAAATATGGTTTACTAGTCTGTTTTAGTTGTCTGGTAAAATAGTCTGTTTTAAATAACTTATGTATTTAAGTTTCATTATTTCATTATTTTATTATGAAAAATAATAGAATTTTTAACTATATCCAACTGTTATCCTAAAACAGGCTTTGTTAAAATGAAACGCTCTAAAATAATTTTTGATCCTTTTTTTCAGCTAAAGATTAAAAAGAAAACAAAAGAAGTCCATTATGATAACAGGCGTAATGGTGATTATACAAGTATACTGGGAATACAAGGTGTTTGGGAAATAGTAGTGTTTCTCAGGCTATTTAACAGCAGAGCAACCCAATGATTCATAGCAGTACAAGTATTGCAAAGATTAAGTTGGTTTATAGCAATAGTCTTTTTTTCCATTTTATATGTTTTATACTTGATGTTTATTTACAGGTTAGACCAGCTGGATTTTTTGGGTAGTTTTATTGCTTCTAATACGTTCTTAAATACTCCATGTACATATTTTCCAATAATTTGGACTACCCTAAAAGTTCAACTGCCTTAGCAATTTACACAAATATTATCAAATCCATTTTATAAGATACTGAAATATATGTAAAATGGATTTGCATTAAAGGCTTAAAATTATCAGCAACTAATGTGAGAAACTGAGGCATATTTATTTTTAAAGTAATTGAAAAATTTTTCTGTAGGCTAGAACATCACATTTAATTATGGCAAACAGGCCTCATAACATGAAAGACTAGAACTGGACAGCATTGAAAATCGGGACATAGTAATAAAATATTAATTGAAGCTGAAAGGAAATAAAATGCTATGTTTAAAAAACAGTTATTCACTGAATAAATATTTGGCATAAGGAGCTTTTTATTTCACTTTTCTAGAAAACAAAGAACCTTCCATTTGACTGAGAGTCCACGTTTTAGTAATAGCTCTAATCCCCCATTGTGTATGTCTGCACACTTTGAGCATATGCAAAATTGTTTTGTTTTATCCAGGCCTCTGTCAAAAAGTCCACTCTCAGAGACTGGACACTGCTGTACACTTCAGCCAATGGACAGTAGGGTTTTATCCAGTTCGGTCCTTCTCATCTTCTCATATCAGGAGAAAAAAAGATTGAGGTCTGATAGAAGACAAGAGTTATTGTAGAAAGATCACAGAACTTAGAAGAGGAAGTCTCAGTAAGATATGAATCCAAAAGTGAAAAAAGATAGATGATGATAGGATTAGACAAAGCAAATATTAGCCATTCTAACACACTTCTCTGAATAATTCGCCTAATTTCTAAACCGTGAAACACAGGCAATAATTTTCAGTATGAATTTCAAAAATGCAATGTGTAAGGGTTTTACGTGAATTTTAAGTGTCTACGTACTATTGTTTGTCTGACTTGGGTCTATTGATAAAGAATATGGTAAATACTGTTTTCTATTTTACACCTACTGATTCTAATGGTCACATCAAATTCAGAACAGCTAAGGATGCTGGTATAAGGATACTGGCCAATTGAAGTAACAGATGAGGTATTTTCTGTATTTTGAATAAAATGTTTTTCCTTACTTTACAGTCAAATTTTTTTCTATGTAACATTCTTCAAAGATCAGCTAAAAAAGCCTAGCAGAGCTGATTTCTAGTTAGCATAGAGTGAATAGGTAAGTATAATATCCAATTTCAGGGCATGTTATTTTCCAGTTCAAGGTGAATTACAAAAAAACCACAGCTCTTTAAAATTAGCCTATCATTTTAACGTACACATTAAAATTTAAAATAATATTAATATATTAATAATTCCTCTGG